>JAVGWX010000018.1:47305836-47503853 GCA_036924085.1 Ariolimax columbianus
CGGGAGATTGAGAACAAACGCAGAAGACGAAGAAGAAGAAGAAGAAGAAGAAGAAGAGGAAGAAGAAGAAGAAGAAGAAGAAAAGGAGAAGAAGAAGAAGAAGTGCGTTCAATGACTCAAAAATACTTAATATTGTTGTCAAAAAAAGTCTTTTCACGCAAAAGAATATGATTATAAAATTACTTAACAGATACAGTGGTTAGAAAGACAGCTCTCAGCCAAAAATAATATTTAAAACGCATAACAAGTACGGTCATCAAAAGAAGGCTATCACCACAAAAATATGATTATCAAATAAACTTAAAGTTTAACATAGCGATAAAATAAAAGTTGTCACCCAAAAAATTGAATTTTCAAAAACATTAACAAGTATGGTCCTCAAAAATAGTTCTTCATAAAAAACATGATTATCAAAAATGCTTCATAACGAACGTCTCCAAAAAATAGACTTTGCCTAAAAAAATATGATTGTAAAATAAAATTAACAAGTATTGTCGTCAAAGGAAAATAACTTCACAAAAAGTATAATTAACATGTTCATCACGAAACGCTGATAGGCAATGATAAAAATATACTTACTTTAAAAACGTATTTTTTCCTCGATGTACTCCTTTTGATCCAAGTCGACATAACTGGCGGTCGGGAGTATTCCAAATGTGAAAGAAAAAGTCCCACAACTTGCGCTAATGTCAAGATATATACGTACTGCTTGGTCACACTACACTATAGAGACTGTTTTGTAACACTATTTGCGCGAGCCTGACCTCCGGTCAGGTTGAACTGTAATTTCTATGAGGCGTCAGGTGGACACAATGGTGTCTCTGGACGAAAACGGATTATTATATAACAAGTGTCAATATGGGGCTGTTTATGGGATTGTCAATTGTATGAACTCCAGGACGAACGGTCAATCTTTACGATCACATCCTGCATGAATGAAAGAAGTCAGATGTAGGTTAACTAACCTTTACCTGCAATATGTCAAAATAAATGCCTTTGCTTGTTTTATTACAATAGAGTGCGTGTATATGTAATTACGTGGGTGTGGGGAAGGAGTTTGTGTGTGTGTGTAATGATAGAACGGGAGACGGGGTGGGGAGGGGGGGGGGAAATAACACAGCAGAACCAACAGGGATAGAAACAGGCAGGAATGGTTAACGGAGCAGAACATGGATAGATCTGGCAAGGGGAGATAACAGAATAGGCAGGGAAAGAGACTGGCAATGTTGGATAACAGAACTAGCAGGGATAGAGACTGGGAAGGAGGGATACCAGAACTAGCAGGGATAGAGACTGGCAAGGAAGGAATAACAGAACTAGCAAGGACAGAGACTGACAAGGAGGGATAACAGAACTAGCAGGGATAGAGACTGACAAGGGGGATAACAGAACTAGCAGGGATAGATATTGGCAAGGAGGGATAACAGAACTAGCAGGGATAGATATTGGCAAGGAGGGATAACAGAACTAGCAGGGATAGATATTGGCAAGGAGGGATAACAGAACTAGCAGGGATAGATATTGGCAAGGAGGGATAACAGAACTAGCAGGGATAACAGGACCGGACTACCAGTGATAGAGACGAGCAAGAAGGGATAACAGAACAGGAATACCAGGGATAGAGACGAGCAAGAAGGAATAACAGAACTAAAAGGGATAGAGACGAGCAAGAAGGGATACCAGAACAGAACTAACAAGGATAGAGACGAACAAGAAGGGATAACAGAACAGGGATAGAGACGAGTAAGGAGAAATAACAGAACAGAACTAATAAGGATAGAGACGAGCAAGGACGGATAACAGAACAGAACTTACAAGGATAGAGACGAGCAAGGAAGGAAAGATGAACAGGGATAGAGACAGCAAGGAGGGATAACAGAACAGAATTAACAGAGATAGAGACTGGCAGGAATGGTTAACGGAGCAGAACATGGATAGATCTGGCAAGGGGAGATAACAGAATAGGCAGGGAAAGAGACTGGCAATGTTGGATAACAGAACTAGCAGGGATAGAGACTGGGAAGGAGGGATACCAGAACTAGCAGGGATAGAGACTGGCAAGGAAGGAATAACAGAACTAGCAAGGACAGAGACTGACAAGGAGGGATAACAGAACTAGCAGGGATAGAGACTGACAAGGGGGATAACAGAACTAGCAGGGATAGATATTGGCAAGGAGGGATAACAGAACTAGCAGGGATAGATATTGGCAAGGAGGGATAACAGAACTAGCAGGGATAGATATTGGCAAGGAGGGATAACAGAACTAGCAGGGATAGATATTGGCAAGGAGGGATAACAGAACTAGCAGGGATAACAGGACCGGACTACCAGTGATAGAGACGAGCAAGAAGGGATAACAGAACAGGAATACCAGGGATAGAGACGAGCAAGAAGGAATAACAGAACTAAAAGGGATAGAGACGAGCAAGAAGGGATACCAGAACAGAACTAACAAGGATAGAGACGAACAAGAAGGGATAACAGAACAGGGATAGAGACGAGTAAGGAGAAATAACAGAACAGAACTAATAAGGATAGAGACGAGCAAGGACGGATAACAGAACAGAACTTACAAGGATAGAGACGAGCAAGGAAGGAAAGATGAACAGGGATAGAGACAGCAAGGAGGGATAACAGAACAGAATTAACAGAGATAGAGACTGGCAGGAATGGTTAACGGAGCAGAACATGGATAGATCTGGCAAGGGGAGATAACAGAATAGGCAGGGAAAGAGACTGGCAATGTTGGATAACAGAACTAGCAGGGATAGAGACTGGGAAGGAGGGATACCAGAACTAGCAGGGATAGAGACTGGCAAGGAAGGAATAACAGAACTAGCAAGGACAGAGACTGACAAGGAGGGATAACAGAACTAGCAGGGATAGAGACTGACAAGGGGGATAACAGAACTAGCAGGGATAGATATTGGCAAGGAGGGATAACAGAACTAGCAGGGATAGATATTGGCAAGGAGGGATAACAGAACTAGCAGGGATAGATATTGGCAAGGAGGGATAACAGAACTAGCAGGGATAGATATTGGCAAGGAGGGATAACAGAACTAGCAGGGATAACAGGACCGGACTACCAGTGATAGAGACGAGCAAGAAGGGATAACAGAACAGGAATACCAGGGATAGAGACGAGCAAGAAGGAATAACAGAACTAAAAGGGATAGAGACGAGCAAGAAGGGATACCAGAACAGAACTAACAAGGATAGAGACGAACAAGAAGGGATAACAGAACAGGGATAGAGACGAGTAAGGAGAAATAACAGAACAGAACTAATAAGGATAGAGACGAGCAAGGACGGATAACAGAACAGAACTTACAAGGATAGAGACGAGCAAGGAAGGAAAGATGAACAGGGATAGAGACAGCAAGGAGGGATAACAGAACAGAATTAACAGAGATAGAGACTGGCAGGAATGGTTAACGGAGCAGAACATGGATAGATCTGGCAAGGGGAGATAACAGAATAGGCAGGGAAAGAGACTGGCAATGTTGGATAACAGAACTAGCAGGGATAGAGACTGGGAAGGAGGGATACCAGAACTAGCAGGGATAGAGACTGGCAAGGAAGGAATAACAGAACTAGCAAGGACAGAGACTGACAAGGAGGGATAACAGAACTAGCAGGGATAGAGACTGACAAGGGGGATAACAGAACTAGCAGGGATAGATATTGGCAAGGAGGGATAACAGAACTAGCAGGGATAGATATTGGCAAGGAGGGATAACAGAACTAGCAGGGATAGATATTGGCAAGGAGGGATAACAGAACTAGCAGGGATAGATATTGGCAAGGAGGGATAACAGAACTAGCAGGGATAACAGGACCGGACTACCAGTGATAGAGACGAGCAAGAAGGGATAACAGAACAGGAATACCAGGGATAGAGACGAGCAAGAAGGAATAACAGAACTAAAAGGGATAGAGACGAGCAAGAAGGGATACCAGAACAGAACTAACAAGGATAGAGACGAACAAGAAGGGATAACAGAACAGGGATAGAGACGAGTAAGGAGAAATAACAGAACAGAACTAATAAGGATAGAGACGAGCAAGGACGGATAACAGAACAGAACTTACAAGGATAGAGACGAGCAAGGAAGGAAAGATGAACAGGGATAGAGACAGCAAGGAGGGATAACAGAACAGAATTAACAGAGATAGAGACTGGCGGAGAAATAGCAAAAGTTAATGATGTTAACATCAATGTATTCATGTCACTGATTATTTTACACAAGAGTTTTACGAGGTGTACATACAGACACAAGTGGCAGGCATAGTATTCAGGTCAACAACAACATTATGAATAAAGCCAGCTCAACAAAAGCGAACAATGACTAACCTGAGACGTACTATATGCTATAGCATGTTAACCTATAGCAGAGAAGTAAGTTGCTCACCTCTCAAGAGACATACCAACGGAAGCGCGAAACAGTGGGTGTTCGAATTTCGCATGCTTCAAATGACTCCTTGTCTCAAACTTCTTCGTACGCTGTCAGACGTCAACCTGTATTTTTTCAAAGAAAGCAGCGGTCATCCTGAGGCTGTCGACACTGACATTGAGCTTGTCTTGTGTTGGCACTGGTGATGGCCACATCTGCTTTCTCTGATCCTCGTATGTCGGGCAGTTTTGCAGCAAATGTTCAGCGATAATTTTCCCGGTGCCAAACGAGCATTCGTCAGTGCCACCGATCTTCAATTTTTTGAATAAGTGGTACCTCAGTCTATTGTGGCCAGTACGAAGTCTGAAGACCACGACCTGCTCTCTTCTGTTCAACTGGTAATAGGCATCGTTTTTTGTGTAGCCAGTATGTTCTATTTCCCATTTGGTCATGTATCTAGCTCTAATAAGCCTTTTTGACTCTTCGTATGTCAGTATCTGGTTGTGGCAGTCTTGCACCTTCTTTTGCCAGTCTGCCTGCTTCCTTTTTTCCTTGGATGTCACTACTCTTTTTGGTGCGGACTGCTGGCATAGTTGACAGAGTTCTGCTCTTAAGTCATTAAGTTCAGTATTTTTCTGACTTTTTAGTGCTGTGACTACGGCCAGGGCATCTATAAGCAGGACTATATGGCTTTCATTCCTTTTACCTGTCACCATTTCTTCTACTGCAGCCCTCAGTGACCCTGCCTCAGCTCTGAAATTGCTCCTTGTCTCAAACGAAATATGATCGTGTGTCTAGTTCTATCGGAGACGTGTAAAAAGCTCGGAGGTCTTCTGCAGACGACATGCATGTAAATTAACTCTTTACAGTTAAAAATAGAAAAAGCAGGCCAGTCACTGTGCGGGCAGTAACATTCGGTATTTAGTTACATTCCTACCCGAACCGGTTGGCTCCATAAATATGCATCATGTGTTTTCTTTAGTCCTCTCAACTAACATCTCGTGCTGATGGACCATGGCTACTTCTCACTTAAATCTAATTAAACGAATACGCCACAATGTCAGACTTTCAACTATTCAAGAGGAAAAAATGTCTCTATACCGACGCTGCTACCATCATCGCTTTGCTATGGCTTGGCTTGGCTTCGTTCGTTCTCAATCTTCCGCTACCAAACCCTGAAAGAGCTTAAGTAGCAGAATGTAGTCCAGAGAACGGAATGCGTTGTGTCGTGGTTTACAGCTTGACTGCGATATTTGCACCTTTCGGTCCAACACATCCAACTTCAGCAAACATTTTTTTAGTACTGGTTTAGCATTCCCTCTTCGACCCTTCTCCTAAGCCAACCTGCCTGTTATCCAGGATCACCGCGTGAAGGTGTAGAAGTGTCGTGGCAGCTATGGTTCGCTGGCCCTGACACTAGCAGTCAGCTATGGGTCGCTGACCATAGCAGCTCATGCGCTGCTCAGCATCTTAATCCCTGCTTTGCTATGAGCAACTGATTTTTATTTTAACCTTTTCAACAAAAGTACACATATGATCGACTCACTACCAAGTACACTGATCATCTGATGCAAAAATGTCAAACATATATGGGACAGAGAAAGCGAAACATGGGCAGCATTACCTTTATCAGTCTTGGCAAGTTCTGTGAAGATATCAATAACATAAGACCGATCCTCATTAAGCACGCTACAAGAAAATACACACCATGAGTGATAAACTCAACACGAGTAGCTTCGGACAACAATAATCCAACAATCTAATAATACCATAATTCACGCCTACCTTTAACTATATCAAATTAGCGTCTGAAAGTCTATGCCGAACGATAACATATTCTTGACGTTCTATCTAAAGTTGTTTATACTAGAAAATAATATAGTTCTTTCTATGATCTTTAACACTATTTGATTACTGGGAGTTCCATAACAGTTACATAGTTACATACGGCTGTTCCGAGAAACGGTAACCTCGCGACTAACTACTAAAGCAACACTGATGAGCTGAAATGTTAAATAAACTGGTGCTACAAGCACAGGAACAAGCTGTATTACCACCGACATATCTATCGAAAAGTGGACTTTAGCACACGGAATACGATCCGTCAGTAGCAGTACACTCGACACAGCAATAGCCAAGTGGGCGGTCCCTTCCAAGACCGACCAGCGATAACTTCAATCACGAGAGTATTCAGTACATG
Organism: Ariolimax columbianus; assembly: GCA_036924085.1. Taxonomy (NCBI): domain Eukaryota; kingdom Metazoa; phylum Mollusca; class Gastropoda; order Stylommatophora; family Arionidae; genus Ariolimax; species Ariolimax columbianus. The sequence goes on from JAVGWX010000018.1 coordinate 47,312,437, forward strand.
GGCACCACCATTACAATAGACTAGCACACCTCTATTGTATCTCCGCAAGTACAGTCCGTAACATGAATATTTGCTGGGAATGAAAATCAGGCTGGTTCATTCATACTTTATTCGAGCAACTAGACGGTGTATTGTCTTCCGAGCGTTCTTTAATACACATAATCTTACAGCAGATCAAAGGCTAGAGAAAATAAGAAGTTATAAATACTAAACGAACGAAATAAACTATCCACTCCAGGATATAGTGTATAATACCGCCACCTACTAAGAGTCTAAAGATTTATTAGGGCCAGATACATGGACTAATAAAAAACAGAGTATACTGGCTAAAGACACACACACACACATAAATTATACTTTTTAACAGTTGAACAGAAGAAAGCAGATGCTGGTCTTCAGACTCCGCATAGGCCCCAATAAACTGTTCTACCCTGTCAAAGACGGATGTGTCGAGCCGAAAAGTGCAAATATCGCAGGCAAGCTGTAAACTAGCGACACAAAGCATTCCGTTCTCCGGTTTACATGTTACTTGCAAAGCCTTACTCGGGACTTGGTAGCCGGAGATTGAGAACGAACGCAGAAGGAGGAGAAGAAGAAGAAGAAGACGAAGGTGCGATCTGTTCAATAAACTGAAGACAGATGCTACTGACGAATGTATCTGGAATACTGGGAAATTTACCCTTCAACCAACATCTGCTGAACAATTGTTCGACATACGAGGACCAGAGAAAATGACCATCACCTGTGCCAACACTAGACAAGCTTTATGGCAGTGTCGACAGCCTCAGGAGGACCTCTGCTTTCCTTGAACATATTCAAGTCGACGTTCGACAGCGTACGAGAAAAAAGAAGAAGATAACGCAGTCAAACAAATGAGATACGAACTTCAAAACCATTTATTCTTGCACTTACAATGTCTCTTGTTTCTTGGCTTGGCTTCGTTCATTCTCAATCTCCCACTACCAAACCCTGAAAGGGCTTAAGCAGCAGAATGTAGTCCAGAGAACGAATTTCTTTGTGTCGTAGTTTACAGTTTAACTGCGACATTTGCACCTTTCGGTCCAACACATCCGACTTCAGCAAGCTGTTTTTGAGTACCGGGTTAGCATTCCCTCTTAGATCCTTTCTCCTTAGCCAGACTGCCCTGCTGCTGTTATCCAGGATCACCGCGTGGAGGTGTAGAAGGGTTTTGGCAGCTATGGGTCGCTGACCACTGCAGCTCATGCGCTGCTCAGCAACTTGATCCCCGTCTCTTGTTTCTCAACGTCATTGTAACAACACTGTTAGCTGAGCCCACCGATTTATCGGTGCTGAAAAACCTGCAGCACAAAAGGCTTTGGTCTGTTGTCTCATTCGCATTCGTACTTCTCGTTCAACATCTTTGTTATTCGCTAAACTTCTACCGCCAGGGTAGGATCATTTATTGTGGTGTCGGCTAAACCCTGTCAAATTCTTATATCAATTGCGCCAATATCTATCGTTATTCGCCTGTCATGTTGAATTATATCCTCTACCCACGCATCAATGCTTCTGTTGAAGTCTGAACAGGACGACCATGTCGTGCCATATAAACAGTTTTTGAGCGTCTTTGAAAAAATGTATCGACACAGTTGTGTACCGCTTTACGCGTCAAGCACTTCTCACCATAAAAAGGGAAGCATTTCCTTATGAATATCCTTTGTAAGAAGCGACCCCCCCCCCCCCCATCGCCCCCCATCTATCCCCACAAAAAACTGCACATCAGCACGCTGTTCTTTGATTGCACATTCTTTGAGCAGGGGCGCTATTTTGTCTTAAAGCTGCGCGCGTCAATACGACACCTAGCGTTTTCTACCTACAGTAATCACAAAGATGGATGTTTCTGCTACCCAATAACACCTTTAGAAACTACTAACTATATTTTCCAGTTATCAAATATCAGTGTGACCTACTTACTGGCCTAGAAGAGTTATTTAAATTCAGTTTTTTTTACATCGTCGGTCAATCACAAAAATCATTCCAATTCCTTTCATAAACTAGGTGATCTGATTTATGCTGTCTTAAATCATCGTCTTTCATTCACAAATAATCACTCACTTCCTTTCATAAACTAGACAATCCGATTTGTACTGTCTCAAATTTCTCAATTCACCATGCAGTTTGTCGTTCAACTTTGCTGAATGGGGTCATCATGTTCCTTTAAATGCCCCTCTACTTTAAATTAAAAATATAAATATTATCGTGTATTCTTCTTTTAGCAGAATACCAGCTCATCGTGTAGCATGTCCTTTATAGAACGTCGCTCCCATCACAGTCTGTCTGAAAGAAACTCGTTCCCTTGCCAAAGCTCCAGCCTCCGCCACAGTCATACCTAGGCATTCTGGATATTTTGGTGCCATCGTCTTCTTGGTCTATCCCTTCCTCTTTTGCCTGGCACCATACCTTCCATCACTGTTCTTTCAAGAGAGTTGTGTCTCTTGATCAACGTATTTGCATTTTCTAGCCAAAATGGAATAGATAAACCAGTTCTCCTCTATGCTCAACTCTTGCCGAATGTCTACATTTTTCTTTTTCTCTGCCCATGGTATTCTGAGGATCTTTCTGTAACATTTTGACTCGAAGGATTCGATTCTTTGTCATGAAATGTTGGTAAAAGTCCATGGTTCGCAGCCATAAGCTGCCACAGGAAAAACACAGGCTCTCCAGACTTTTACTGTTGTCGTTTTGTTGGTGTCATGCCATAATTTCTTCAGGCTGTTCAGTCTCTGCATTGCCATGACTAGTCTTCTTCTGATTTCTTTCGAGCAGTCACCATTTTTGTCAATTCTGGAGCCCACTGTAAATTTATGCTGACATTGTGTTTTGTCGCTGGTCATTATCTTTATTTATTTATGTTTATAAACAGGTTTTGATCTTTACTGTATCCATTTACGGCTGAAATTAGCAGCTCTAGCCGTTCTGCACTTCTTGATAGTATCACTTTGTCGTCTGCTCTGGAATCTCGTACCCGCCAATAATAAATGGATTGAAACTTTCAATGTTCTCGTCTTCTCGAACGCCTCATTATACATTTCGCATATATGTTGTTTAGATAAGCTGAGAGGATGCATCCCTGTCTTACTCCCTATTGTACTGCAAACCAATCTGATATTTGCCCAGATACTCGGGCATCGGCTTGTTGATCTTGGTATAATGTTTCAATAAGATGAATAACATGCACAGGAAACCCCATGTCCGTCGTGAAGTTCTACATATTTTGGTGTTTTATCGTATCGAAGGCCTTGGTGTAATCAATGAAACATGTATACATATCTACATTAAACTCATTACATTTTTCGTAGATATTCCTCATATTGAACATGTGGTCCCTGGTCCCTCTGTCTTTCCTAAAACCTGCCTGGACTTCGTGAATTTCCAGCAAACCAGTAACATTTAACATTTTGAGAGCCTGTATTATTCCCGTGGCAGCATACGGCTGGAAAACATGGACAGTTACCAAAAACCTCAAGGAAAAGAATCAAGACCTTCGATGTTATAGAAATGTTATAAAATGTTATAGAAAGGTCCTTAGAATGCAGACATTCGACAAAAGTTGGGAATAGAGAAGAACTGGTTCATAAACACCATCATGAATAGAAATTTAAAATACTTTGGCCACTTCAAAAGACACACCTGTCTGAAAGAACAGTAATGGAAGGTATAGTGCCGGGCAAGAGAGGCAGAGACAGATCAAGAAGGTGATGGCACCAAGATGTCAAGGCTTGCTTGGGCATGACTCTGGAGCAGGTTGGAGATGTGACTAGAGATCGTGTATCGTTACACACGGGATGCGATGCAAGCGACGTTCTTCAAAGGACATGCTACGTGAGGATGATTTTTCTTTAATCAAAGAGATACGCAAACATAATCATTCACTCGTGTATTCCTGGTCCAGTTATGGAGATATGGGGCACTTGATTGCATAGCTTTATTCATGAGGCTATTCCAACCTGACTGTTGTGTGAATGTCAAACCGTGTGTGCTATGCTATGTGTTGAATGCTCCGTACCATAGGTAGTCTGTATACCTCATAGCTTATAATCTGTTAAGATACTTTCTCACGGTGGTAAACGCCATGTTCTATTTCCATGACATATATTTTGACCTTTTCCATAGGGAGGTTTTTATAGCGTCTTCTTAAATAATCCGTATTTTATCATGCAGGCTATATTAGGACACATTGGCTACTAAAAATAATCGGTATGTGCTCGGACATTTGAGCAGCTCCATAAGCGTGTGGCTAATGTAAGTGACGAACTGCAAACTAACGACACCTCAGTTAGCAACCATTGCTTGAGAACTCCCCTTGCTCTCGTACTTTACAGGAGCGGGGAACTGCGTGTGAAACAAGAACATTGCTAAAATATGATATATGGCCAGGTATTCCATTAATTAATCCCAAACAGAGTTCCCTGTGTCCCCATCATATGTATTTGACAGCTGATGCATGGTCTACTTTAGACAGGCGTCAGACTCACCGTGAAAATCCCTATGAAACACATTGACGGTACTTGCATGTGTCAACTTTAATAGCATGTTTGGAAACAAAGATGGATACGCAGTTGGTTTCAGTGCAGGATTCTGTGAAAGGATCACTGTCAACAGTGATTTGTTGGGTTTTGTTCCGTGACTTTGTTTTATTTCTATGTGTGGAGCATGGATTTATTATAAACCTTGGTACAATATGCGTTCTGTTACTTTAGAAGGCATGTAGCTACAGCTGAATCGGACTTTCCATTTCTGGTTACGGTTCCGTAAAAGTAACCCAAAGCATTACGTAGGGGTGTGAGGTTGTAGTGATCTCACATTGATCTCAAAGTCTCGACTATATGAGGGTGGTAGCTATCTCCTCTCCCTTGCCGCTTTTACTTCCCGGACTGAACAGGTACCCATTTACGGCTGGGTTGACCCGGGCACCGTTGCGGTCTGAAAATAATTGGACCGCCAAACACCACAATTGTAATTATTGAGGTGGCCGGTATAAAAACAATGTCTCAAGAATGGCGCTGAAACGTCCAAACCATTGACTTTGATGTGTCGATGTCACATGAACTCGAACATGTCCGAATCAAGCATTTGCATGTGCCATTCTGCCCTTGTCATTGACAGTTTGATGATTAAATCTAGGTTTATTGGTAATCCCGTTATAGGCGCGATGTTTGACACCCCCACAGTTAAAAAGTGGACTCTTCTATTCCCAAAACCGGTGCTAAAAATTGATATCGGGTTCTAAAAATAGATATTAATATTTGATTGGGGTGAATTAAAGGACAATTACCAATGGCGATTAACAATACATACAACCTCTTTAGGGTAGAATACTATCCAACTCCTGACAAAACCCAAGCCATTCACTGTTCACACAGCTCTGGCGAAGCGTTGAGTCGTTTTCCGTGTTTTAAAGAAAACTCTATGACATGCACCACAAATATAAATGGCTCTCAAACGTTAGTATTTAGTGGACCAGTTGAAACTAATGACAATTTCACCCCCCCCCCCCCCCCAGAGAAAGTGAAGAAGAAGAAAAAGAAGAAGAAGGAAAGAAGGAGGAGAAGAAGAAGAGGAAGAGGAAGAAAAAGATGAAAACGCAGCAAACAAAAAGAACAATAACAAAAAGAAAAAGAAGAAGAAGAAGAAGAAGAAGAAGAAAAAGAAAAAGAAGATAAAGAAAAAGAAGTAGAAGAAGTACAATAACAAGAAGCAGAAGAAGATTAAGAAGAAGACGAAGAAGAAGAAGAAGAAGAAAGTGTAGAAATAAAACACGAAAAAGAAGATGAAGAATATGACAAAGAGTAGGAGAAAGAAGAATAAGACGAAAAGGAGGAACAAGAAGAAGTAGAGCACGAAAAAGTAGATGAAGAAGATGACGAATAAGAAAAATAGAAAAAGGAAGAGGAAGAAGAGGAAGAAGAAAAATAAGAAGAAGTAGAAGAAGAAGAAGAAGAAGAAAAAGAAGACGAAGAAGAAGAAGAAAAAGAAGAAGACGAAGAAAAAAAAAGTAGAAGAAGAAGAAACATCTAACAACCTCTCTTGGATTGAAAGGCGTGCACCTTTAGACAAAAGACAGTTTAACATTTTAAAACATCGACTTCCAACAGTGGCCTTTTTCTTCTTCTCCTTCTTCCCTTCAGCCATATTATTGGACTACCCCAATAGTTTATCTCCTTCACGATGACTGTACCAAACCACTGGCTCCCGTTATTGCAGTATGTACCGATTTGTTTTACACGGTGTGGCTGCTAGTCCCATGCACACCAGATTTCCTTTATCGTGTATTGAAGCAGTTCTATTCTTTCCTCCTCGGTAAGGGACCCAGGGATGCATTTGGCGATAACAGTGGATTCTTCTTCTTCTGTCTTTTCGCGTGCGTCCTGATTGTGTCTTTCAGTGTCATTAAATAGTGGTTTGACGTCATTAACGCTGAACTTAAATTCCTTAATTGACGTCACATTCTAAATACCAAAACATAGATTTCCTGCTCTGATCAGCCGAGTCTGAAGAGATCCTGAAGAAGAGTTTCCTGTTTCAACTTGAAAGGTTGTTAAATGCATTTTTCAGTAAAGACATGGCGTTCATTCATAACCGCATGAGCATTTGGTGACTTGACTGACGCACAGACGTTTCATGAATACAGGTGAAGCACCATAATTCCGCTGTAAAGTGCGTTCAATTATCACACACAACCTTGTTAGGTGTTTATCTTATTTGATTCCGTAGATTAATTATAATTTTCTTCTTCTTCGTTCGTTCTCAAACTCCCGCTACAAAGCCATGAAAAGGGCTTTGCAAGTAGCAGAATGTAGTCAAGAAAACGGAATTCGTTGTGTCGTAGTTTACAGCTTGACTGCGATATTTGCACCTTTTGGTCAAACACATTCGACTTTATCAGGTAATTTTGAGTACCGAGCTGCCTTCCGTCTTCGATAGCTTCTCCTTAGCCAGTCTGCTTTGCTGCAGCCTGTTATCCAGGATCACTGCGTGGAGGTGTAGAAGGGTCTTGGCAGTTCTGGTTCGCTGGCCTTGACGCTAGCAGTCAGCTATGGGTTGCTTGGGGCGCATGCTCTGCTTAGCGACGTATTCCCGATTAGTTATCTGATTTCTTGTGTGCTGTTTCCGTTTTCCCAGTCGATAGTAAACCATTTTTGGTACTGTCTCTTAATTCACCCCAAATAGCATTCCCCGGGCTCTCATCACACGTATTTGACAGCTGATGACTGTAGCGGGACAATCCATTTCTGTCCTTAGAACATCTTCGATGTTGTGTGAACGTCTTCTCTTCGACCTGTATGTGCCTCGTTTTCAAGGTGCCATACCCTTCAGTACAGTTTTTGTATTCCAGGCTATTGTACTATTTCATGTGCCCAAAGTATTTTAGTTTTCTAGACGTAGGGCTGCTTACCAGCCAATTTTGATATGTCTTTTAAGACGTCTGTACTTTTTTCTGTTTGTGTCCATGGTATTCTCATAACTTTCCTGCAGAAGTTCAGCTCGAATGATTCTTCTTCTTCTTCTTCTTCTTCTTCTTCTTCTTCTTCTTCTTCTTCTTCTTCTTCTTCTTCTTCTTCGAACGCAGTCAGACAGTAACCATTCGAATGATTCAACTTTCTTCTTTAGTGTATGTGTGATGGTACATGTCTCGCATCCGTCATATGCTACAAAGAAGATGCATGCACTAAGAATTATTTTTTTTTTAAATTTTGTATTGGGGTGGGGAGGGGGGGGAAGGGAGGTTGGGGGGGGGGGTTGTGTTTGTTTGTTTATGTTCTGCTATGAGTATCTGATTTTATTATAAGTATACCCAACCCACCCAGTGTCACTGCCAGAAGTCATGGCAAACATTTAAAAAAAATATAAATAACAGTGGATAGAGAGATTAAACAGTAAATACACACAGGACCCAATCAATAGACTGAACAGGAAACAGTATACCACAATTTTTCGCCTCAGTACAGGTTATTGCAGACTAAATGCACACATGCATAAAATGAAAGCAGCACAGGCTGCAAAGTGTACATGTCAGAGAGGACCCCAGACTCCAGAACACATCCTGCAAACATGTCCACTGCACCAAGGCTCCCGTGAGAAGACCTGGCCCGAGGAGAGAAACATACAAGACAAAATGTGGGGAACCATTGAGGACCTGCGACTGACGTGTCACTTCATGAAGGCAGCCCATCTAGTGGCATAAAACGAGCGTACGAAACCGAACGCAAAGAAGAAGAAGAAGAGATTTTAAGAATTCATTGCTATGGTCTTTCTTCTCCTGATTTCTTCTTGTGCAGTCTCTACTGTTGCTGATAATTGTGCCGAGTGGCCCACCGGGGTCTTTTACATGATAAGGACACGAATAGCACCACTGCCCCATAGAGAGCATGTCGTAAGAGGCGACTATGTGACATGGCGTAACACCGGTCATGGTTAGATGTTTTTTTTAGAGCAGCATAGATGGCGCCTAACAGGCTGCGGGTCTACTTTGCTGTAATGTTCAAGTCTATTAAGATGGACTCGCATATCGCTTAACCACCCATCGCGGCACTTGTCCCACCGCAGCGGAGTAATAAGCTGCTCGAGCCTAGCCCGCTAAGCAGGAATTCTTCTCCCGGCTACATCGAACTCATTTCAGAGCTGGAATCTGTACAGGGCGATCCCACCCCTGCAGATGTACAGATCGACTATGAACTATGAATTGTACGGAGATATTCGACACTTGTGACACTTTTGCTTTCCTCATCTTTTAGAGTATCTTAAGGTATGTATGTTATTTGGCTTGGCTTAGCTTCGTTCGTTCTCAATCTCCCGCTACCTAACCGTGAAAGGGCTTAAGTAGCAGAATGCAGTCCAGAGAACGGAATGCGTTGTGTTGTAGTTTACTTCTTGATTGCGATATTTGCACCTTTCGGGCCAACATATCCGACTTCAGCAAGCATTTTTTTAGTAGCGGGTTAGCATTCCTTCTTCGATCCCTTCTCCTTAGCCAGTCTGCCCTACTGCAGCCTGTTATCCAGGATCCCCGCGTGGAGGTGTACAAGGGTCTTGGCAGCTCTGGTTCGCCGGCCCTGACGCTAGCAGTCAGCTATGGGTCGCTGTCCACTGCAACTCATGCGCTACTCAGCATCTTGATCCCGTATGTTATTTTATCGGTTATATGTTAGTTTTACTGATGCTGGCTTACTGTTTCATTTTTTTTACTGTTTTACTGTTTTTTACCAGTGCCAAACTTGGTTTTTAACTAAATCTATAAAGAGCAAGATCATTTGTTGAGACTTGTGAGGTGAGATGGCTCTGGAAAACAATCAACGGTTCTAGGAGAGATAGAATGTGTAGTGAAGAGGTGCGAAACATAGATGAACCATAAGCTTGCAATGAATATATTGGGAAAGAGAGAATCAAATGGCTGGGCCATCTAATGAGAATGTGACTCGACCAACTACCCATGTGCGACTATAACGCACGGCGATCTGGTTTTCGCTGTTTTGGTTCCTGACCGAGAACCAAGTAGACAGAAAATGTTGCGGATATTCTCAATCGTCATTGGATGACGACTACTTCAGTGACACGTCTGGCCATGGACAGATAACAACGGCTCCCCACGTCACCCACGGCACAAGTGGATAAAACAAGACAAGACATGACGAGTCTAGACAAGACTGATGCTGAGATAGAGATTATATTCTTCGCTATATTATTTAAGTAATGTCAAACTTAGCAATATGTTTAGTTTTCTGTTTTTAGTAACAAATAATATATGTTAAATATAACTTTAACTATACTTAACTTCTTTATACTGGTTTAGAAGGCTTTACAGAGTCTGTATACAACCAGTTTATTCTACTTCAGCCATGCGGACAATAACTGAGCATTTAATCTATTTTTGAATTAATTAACTGAACCTGTCTCTACAACATCATGTGGCAATGCATTCAAAGCATTCACCACATTCCAACTAAAAAAAAATATTTTCTAATATATAATCTGGACCTGTCTTTAAACAATTTGACTGTGCCTTCATGTCCCTGTAGCCGGCTGAACTTTGAAAAAACTTGGAATAGTCTAATTTATCCTTTCCGTTGTTTAAATTTATAACAAGCGAAACAATGAAAGAAGGGTGGAATGAACCCAGAAACCCCGAAACTCCCGCCCCTCCCCCCTCCTCCCCCGTATCTAGGGTCCTCCTATTAAGAGTAAATAAGGGAGAGTGCCAACCAATCAATCAATCGATCGATTAAAACAAATAAAACGATGGTGCGTCATATTATGTCATGTAACACTACATTGGCTATGAAATACGATTCCTAGTCACATAATTGAACTAAGCTGCGATTCAGCACTATGCGTATGCAATGCAAGATAACCTTTACGACAACGTCTAACACAACTCGGCACACGGTAACACGCTACCTTATTCCAGCAGATACGAATACCAAGACACTGAAACATAATACTCACTGATGTGACCCACGCAAGGTGACCCTGCAGGCACTACCAACTCGGTCACACAGATTCCGAATACCCTTTGAACTTCACTTAACAAAGTTGTAGTGTATGTTATCATTTCACTTGTTATCGTATATGCCTCATGGATGTACCGATGTAATCCTGATCCCAAATTCCTACCTGTTAAAATGATCTACAGCGAACCGGCCACAGCACACACATATTAGAACTCTAGTGGACAGGTTTTCAAAAGCGATGAATACTATATTGCATAAGATCACGCTAGCGACTGTGCACATCCGTCCAAACGCGTGTGTTTTGTACACCGTTTTCCATCAGCTGCTTTTTCTCCGCCCATTATATTAAGACCCCGAAGTGAATGAAATTAATCTCGGTGGTAGGCCTGCCCCTTCATCTTTGAGGCCTCTCTTTTCCACATTGCGGAACACAGAGCTACCATTGTGTTTAGTTATACTTCTTTGCACGTAGCAGGATGTGGAGAACGGAATGTGATGTGTTGTAGTTTACAGCTTGACTGCAATATTTGCATATTTCGGTTCCACACATCCTTTGTTTAGTTCAGATACCTTTACTTCTTCTTCTTCTTCCTCTCCTTCTTCCTCTCCTTCTTCTTCTTCTTCTTTTTTTTTCTTCTTCTTCTTCTTCTTCTTCTTCTTCTTCTGCATTTAACATGAAAAGGACGCTGTGTTGCAGTTTACAGCGAGGTTGTGATATCTGCACCTTTCGACTCGACAAGTCCGGTTTCATCTGTCCTTTTTGGGTCCGGGTATGTCTTCCAACTGCCATCCATGTTCGCTTAGCGAGACTACAGATTGCAGGCTGTTTCCATGGATACCGCTTGGAGGCGGAATAGGGTTTTGGCTAGGTCTTGTTTGCTAAACCTCTACCAGCAGCCAGCTATAAGTTCGCTGGCTGCTGTCAGCTCATTCACCGTGCTGCAACCTCGGCCCTTATTCACGTGAAGATAAGGCTTACATGTTAAAAACACACCCCCAGACTAACACATTCACACATTGACTTATATGAACAAAAATAACCAAAATGATTCTATGTGCCTGAAAACGGTTCCTTTGCTAATAAGTTCGGTAAACAAATCAAGAAGAAACAAATTGAGTGGCTGAGAAATAAGAGCTCTCGCGTCTCACAGACAAAGTACCAGTTTAAAGCCTGGATAATGCAAACGAGTACCCGGCCTTATGTTAAGGGGGACAAGAAGAAGATAAAGTGTTGCACTCACCGCCCTCAGAAAAATCTAACAGTAGGCTCTACCGATTCGCCCTCTAACAGCTTCAACAGCAGTGCGCGTTATGTCCACAAAAAAGATAAAAAGGTTGCTGATCATAAACTGAAGATAGGTGGCACAGGGAAAATGACCGCTGAACATCTGCTGCAAAATTACCCGACATACGAGGACCAGAGAAAGCACATGTGGCCATCACCAGTGGCAACACTAGACAGGCTCTATGGCAGTGTCAACAGCCTCAGGATGACAGCTGCTTTCTTTGAACAAATACAAGTTGACGTCTGACAGCGTACGAAGAAGAAGAAGAAGAAGAAGAAGAAGAAGAAGAAGAAGAAGAAGAAGAAGAAGAAGAAGATTGCTGATCAACAGTATATTCATGCCAAATGTCTGTTACCAGTGCCAAACGTGGACTTTAACAAAATCTCTAGAGACAAAGATAACGACATGTGGGATATATGGCTCCGGAAAACTATCAACGTAAATAGGAGAGACAGAATGTACAATGAAGATGTTCTAAACATCGTTAAAGCACGACCCTGCACTCAATATTATGGTTAAGGAGAGTGGTTCGGCCATCTAATGAGAATATAACCTATGCGCGCCTCTGCCATACCGCGATCGGGTTTTCGCAACCGGGCAGACCGAGAACTAGATGTATAGGAAATGTTACGAATATTCTAAATCGTCATGGGATGACGACTACGTCCGCGACGCGTCTTGCCTGGACAGAAAACTGCAGCTTCCTACGCCCCCTCATGGTACAAGTGAATAAGACAAGACGTAAAACCAGATAAGACGCCTTTGCAATCGCGGACACGATTTGAGTACGACAAATTGAACGCACCGGAAGGCTGACATAACTATTCAAAACCAATGCGCTTTGGGTTGAAGCTGTAGAAATGTAAAACATGGGGGCCTGACGGCACAAGTCGATAAGACAACACATCTTCTTCATCTTCTTCTTTGAGTTCGGTTTGTTATGCTCGTTTTATACTACCAGATGTGCTGCCTCCATGAAGTGACACATCAGTCGCAGGTCCTCAATGGTTTCCCAGTTTGTCTTGTATGTTTCTTTCCTCGGACCAGTTCTTCTCACGGGATTCTTGGTGCAGGACATGTTTGCAGGATGTGTTCTGGAGACAACACATATAACCATAGCGTCACACAGGCAAAGCGGATAGAGTTGGTGTCTTTCACAACAAAAGGTCTTCATTTAATCCCAGTACTCAACACGCTCCAGTCTACGCAGTTGTAAATCTAGGAATAAAAGGCAACTAGAGAAGTTGTAGACAAACAACACTGAAGGAATCAACGCTGTTATCAAAGCAAAACAAAAACAGTATCTTGAAACAGTAAACCGTTTCAAATACCTGGACTCAACAATCAGTGATGAGGGACGAAAACCAGAGGTCCTGGTCACAATAGCACAAACACCTGCAGCGCTTGGACGAATGAAACATATATGGAAAGATAAACTACTCTCCCTCGTCATAAAGGTAAGACTAATGCGCTCACTGGTTCTTTCGATAGTCCTGGATGCGAAACATGGACTATTACAGCAGACCTCCAGAGATGAATCTAGGCCATTGAGATTAGATGTTTTAGAAGACTTCTAAATAGCACCTTCAAAAAACGTATCACAAATGATGAAGTACGAAGCAGAATCGAGAATGCAAGTGGACTGTGCGACGACCTTATCACAATGATCAAAAGACGAAAGCTGACGTGGTATGGCCACGTCTAGAGGTCCAATGGACGATGGGAAGACAAAATCCATCAATGGACTAACCTACGACCCGAAGAGGCACAAAAAGCGTAGGCGTAGGATGGCGTAGGATTGTGAAGGTCTCAGCAGGGGTGTCCCAGCGATCTCAGGAGGTCACGGGGTGAACTGAAGGAATCAACTGACAGAAGAAATCGCCCCTCACATTAACAAGGACGACCTGGTACAGTGAAGTTTTCAACACTTTATTCTTGACTACAATGGCTGATACAACAGTGTACCGATGTGCGCTGGTGGGTTATATGTAAGAGGGACAGTCATAAGTAACAGTCATTTTATTAATATCATTCTTACAAGAGTGCGGATTCTTAATTTTTTTTGTCTAATTTTTTTCGACGTCGTTAATGTGTCAGGTAACACACATTGTCCACCTGTCCACTTCCACTAATTTGTAGATACTCTCTAGAAACAAGTCTTTTGGTCTGACCTTTAACCAATTTTGCACCGCCTCCATTACCTCATTGTCAGTTACATTGGAATCCTTATGCTGCCCACTTTCTTATAACCGAGCTCAGTATGGACACTTTTGTGCACAGCGCCGTGCCTCATGTTGAAATCGACTTCAATTGCATCAATAGTGACTCGTCTGTTGTTACGGACTAGCTGGTCGGTCTGCTGTTTCACTGCATCAGCTGCCCCGCTTGCTTGTCTCCTACGCCGCGGTTCATCAATGACATTGTGTCTTCCGTTTTGAAATCTGTCTACCCATTCCTCTGACTCAAACAACTGCCCCCATACTGAAGCTTCATTCTTCTGTACATGTCAGAATGTTTTACACCCCCTGACCACAGAATACGAATAACGGACGTATCGCTATTCTTTCACTGTGTAAGTAGCCAGCGTGGCAGCCATGTTGTAATCTATATTTCCCCATATACGTAATGATCGATTGTCACAAACTCTACAAGCACTGCAAAAAAAGCCATTTTGTGATCTGAAATAAGATTTACTTTGTACACTCTTCAATGTACTTCACAATAAAATTGCGGTGTTACTCAATGACTGTCACTCGTAAATGGCGGTTGTGCGGTGACACAAATCGCAAAAATCGGCTAACGCGTCTCTCTCTCTCTCTCTCTCTTTCTCTCTCTCTCTTTCTCTGGCTGCAAGGTAGTCAATTTGCACTAGCTTTGTAATTTGAAGCTCGTGTTGCATGTGATAATGCGTGCGTAGTTTTAATTATAACGAATTAACTGATTCGTGTACAGTTCTACTTACTACTCAAACAAAACATAATTCCAATTAAATGCTCTTGCAAATACCGATACATACACTTTTGTATTTATAATGTTAACTTATAATACATATATATATATATATTTTCATCATCATCATTAAGCATGTTCTCTAAAGCGGAAGTGGATATATTGATGTCGGATTTAGATAAAATTCGAGAATGGTCTGTAAGCTGGCAAGTGGAGTTTAATGTAGATAAATGTACAGTCATCCACATGGGTAGATCCAATATGGAACATAATTACAGAATGGGAGAAAACAATATTAGAAAGATAGATAAGGAAAGGGACCTAGGGGTTTTAATAGATCACACAGGAAAGGGGAGTGAGCAAGTTAAGGTAGCAGTGAAAAAGGCAAATGCAATGTTAGGTATGATAAAAAGAAATATTAAACATAGGAGCAAGGAAGTGATCGTCAAACTGTATAAAGCTTTAGTTAGACCTAGATTGGAGTACTGTGTACAGGTGTGGAGTCCTTATCATAGAGGGGACATAAACGTGCTAGAAAGAATACAAAAAAGAGCGACAAAGATGATAGTGGGATTCCAGAATTACAGTTATGAGGAACGACTCAGAAAAACTGGCCTACAGTGTCTCGAAGACAGAAGAATCCATGGTGACTTAATACAGGTTTATAAGATGATCAGAGGAATCGATAAATTAGACTATAACAAGTTTTTTTTAAATACAGCCACCTACAATAACACGAGGGCATAGCTACAAGCTGACTAAAGAGAGGTCCAGGTTAGATATTAGGAAATATTTTTTTAGTCAGAGAGTGGTGTCTGCTTGGAATGCATTGCCATGGGAGGTAGTGAAGGCAGGGACAGTTAATGCATTTAAGAATAAACTGGATGCGCATAACTTTTAGAGCAAGGTGATGTAAATGTAGCTGGTTGTATACAGACTCTGCAGGGTCTTCTAAACCAGTATAAAAACGTTAAGTTAAGTTAAGTTAAGAACATCGCTCCCATCACTGTCTGCCTGAATGACAATCTTTCCCTAGCCAAAACTCCGCCACAGTCATACCCAGGTATTCCTGCATATCTTGATGCTGTCCTCATCTCTGTCTACCCCTGCTTCTTTTGCTCGGAATCATGCCTTCCATCACTGTTCTCTCAATACTGTTGTGTCTCTTGACGTGACCAAAGAATTTCAATTTTCTTACCAACATGGAATTGATAAACTAGTTCTCCTTTATGTTCAACTCTTGCCAAATTTATATATTTGTCTTTTTCTCCGCCCAGGGTATTCTGAGATTCTTTCTGTAACATTTTGACTCAAAGGACTCGATTCTTTTTCTAGAAGTTTTGGTAAGCGTACATGATTCGCAGCCACATGCTGCCACAAACAAACAAACAAAATAAACAAACAAAAATCTGCGAACCAATCTGATGTTTGCCCAGATACTCGGACAGCGGCTCGTTGAACTTGGTATAATGTTTCAATGAGATATATAATATGTACAGGAAAGCCCATTTCCTGCATGATGTTCCACATATTTTGATGTTTTACCGTATGGAAGGCCTTGGTGTAATCAATGCAACACGTGTACAGGTCTACATTAAACCATCTATATTTTTCGCAGATATTCCTCCCTTTGAATATGTGGTCTCTGGTCCCTCTGTCTTTCCTAACCAAATTTTGCATTCTTCTCACTATGTGTGAAGTGGAACATTACACGCGTTGTCTGGGAACAGCTAGAAGGTTGCGACAATAACGGTGATTTGAAACAGACAATTTTTTTTTCATTCGCCTTGTTTTTTTCTTATTACGTCCACACGTGAAGGCCAGTTCTCCGGGCAACGGTTGCTGTAGTGGAGAGTTCTTTCAGGGCTTCCAAACACCTTTGTGTGGAGCTTCGCCTCCGTGGGCCGGTGATCAGTATGCAATTGGTTACGCCTATAACAGTCTTGCCAGATATGTTCGACTGTGTGTGCTTTCTGCCCGCACGTACACATTGGTGAAAAAGCCAATTTTAGCCGGCCTAAGGGGCCATTCAATCTACTATGTCCCGTTCTCATGCGGAACAGCTTCGCTCAATCAAGGCAGTAATAGTGAGAGACAATGAAATTCGAAATGGTGATACAAATAACTGTAATAGTCAATTTTGTGAAGCAATAGAGCTGAGTTCCTCTGTCATTCCTGGAAAAACAAAATAAGTGTGTCGTTTCTTTTTACCCTTGCGGCAAAAGAAAGATGCCAACTTCATAATATAAAAATCATTGCTAGAAAAGACCTCCTGCACCAGGCGCTAACGACCTCGAGACCACTGGGACTCCCTAATATATATATATAATCATTAATTTTGTTAGCGCTATTTGTATTAGTAAGGATTAACTGCGCTACATTTTATCCTACATACAGGGGACTCCGCATTGAGCAGCCGTGAAAAAGACGGCGAAGTTCGGAGTCGAACCCACACCACCTGATCACGAGGTCGACGGCTTAACCACTTCGCCACGGAATCCCCAATATATATATATATATATATATATATATATATATATATATATATATATATATATATATATATATATATATATATATATATATATATATATATATACATATACGAGTAGTGCTAAATGAAACCGGACCAACCTGCAACAAGTGAATATACGTACGATGCGCATGATGAGGTCACTGCTGGTGTAATCCAGCACATACCAACCGTCAAGTTTGCAAAATTGCAAAATTTCATTATCATCCGACTCGTAGTTACCTTCCCAGACCGTTTAAAACATGGCAGGTGGGATATGGAATCCGTCTAGAGTTGATCAGCGAGTAGTGATTCGGTTTCTAACAGTTGAAGGATGTCGACCAGTTGATATTCATGACAGAATGCAGACTGTGTATTGTGATAAATATATGGCGAAAGTAAGCTCCGATGACGGCCCACCTGAATTGCTGCCTCAAATATGGCAATATCATCCTGTGATGCAACAATATGCGCCTGACCTGGTCTCGGAAAATCTTTTGTTAACTCTTGTCCTTCCTTAAACATCGTTCTCCAGTTCTTCACTGTTGTCTTTGACACACATTTGTCCCCAAACACTGTCTGCATTCTGCGATGAATGTCAACTGGTAAACATCCTTCAGCCGTTAGAAACAGAATCAGCGCTCGCTGATCAACTATGGACGGATTCTGTATCACATCCGCCATGTTGTCAACAGACTGCTGAGGAAACTATGAGTCGGAAGATAATGAAATTTTGCAAACTTGATGGTTGGTATGTATTGTTTACACCCAAACGTGACGTCATCCTGCGCATTGTGCGTATGTTCACTTGTTGCAGTTTAGTCCGGTTTCATTAAAACACGCCTCGCATATACATACATTCATACCTATAATGTAGTTGTGTTACTATATTTACAGATTATGTAATTTTGTGCTACAACAGTACATAAGGATTCAGACAAACAAGATATGTGTAACACTGCAGGACAATTACGCAACATAGCTTATCTGTATGTAAACCGTAATTCAAATATGTCGTTTATAAATAGAACGAACAGCTTACAAAATTGTTCTTTCCAGTTCGCGATAAAGCCGTTATTTTAATCAATCAGCCCTGTTCAAAATCTATGGTCTAATCGATGTTCAGGTGAGACCAGCTGTAAATATGTACCTGATTTGCAACAAGGAGGCGAGGAAAGACTCAGAATAGCCGGCCTACAGTGTCTAGAAAAAGGCAGAATTCCAGGTGACTTGTACATGTTAATAAGAAAATCAAAGGAAAGGATAAATTAAACTATAACTAGTTTTTTTTCTTCAAAATACAACCACATACAAGAACAAGAGGGCATAGCTACAAATTAACTAAAGAAAGGTCCAGATTAGATATTAGGAAATATGTTTTTAGTCAGAGAGTGGGGAATGATTCGAATGCATTGTCACAGGAAGTAGTGGAGGCAATGACAAATAAGGCATTTAAGAATAGATTGGATGCGCATAGCTTTTAGAGCAAGGAAATGTAAATGAAACTTGTTGTATAAAGACTCAAAATTAGCAAACTCCAAAACCAAGCCATGAGAGTTATAACATGAGGCAAGAAGTCAACGCCAATTGTAGAACTTGAAAAGATTACAAAACTGCAATCCATGACCGACAGAAGAGACTGCAGAGCCCAGCAGCAATCAGAGAAACTCAGAATACTGACTTACCATCCAATGCACCAGAGACTAAACAATTTCGGAAATGGGAAACTAAAGCGGAGAAACTTTGCAGAAATAGCCAAAGCAAAGATGCACGAAGATCCCATGAACGCACTAACAACTCCAAAGCCCATCCCTACTGTTCGAAAACCTACCTGGAGGCAGCATATATTTCCAGAGGTGGTAGAAAATATACCAGGTATTGGAAATAAAAACTGCCAGACTGAAAAAGAAAAAAGAGATACTACCCTGAGTTACATAACGGAAAACTACCCAAGCATGGACTGGACCCATGCATACACCGACGGTTTTGTAACAAATACAACACAGAACGGAGGGGCAGGAGCATTCCTGAACCTACCAAATGCCAGAAAAATAACACTGTCATTCGCTTCTGGAAAATACACAAGCAATTTCAGAGCGGAGGCAGAGGCACTGAGGGCGGCAGTGGAAGAAATGGTGACAGGTAAAAGGAATGAAAGCTATATAGTCCTGCTTACAGATGCTCTGACCGTAGTCACAGCACTAAAAAGCCAGAAAAATACTGAACTTAATGATTTAAGAGCAGTACTCTGTCAACTATGCCAGCAGTCCGCACCAAAAAGGGTAGTGGTGCAGTGGGTTCCATCCTACTGCAACATCCAAGGCAACGAGGAGGCAGACAGACTGGCAAAAGAAGGTGCAAAACTACCACAACCAGATACTAGTATGAGATACGAAGAGTCAAAACGGCTTATTAGAGCTAGATACATGACCAAATGGGAAACCGAACATACTGGCTACACAAAAAACGATGCCTATTACCAGTTGAACAGAAGAGAGCAGGTCGTGGTCTTCAGACTTCGCACTGGTCACAATAGACTGAGGTACCACCTATTCAACTAATTGAAGATAGGTGGCACTGACGAATGCCCGTGTGGTACCGCGAAAATGACCGCTGAGCATTTGCTACAAAACTGCCCGACATACGAAGATCAGAGAGAGCAGATGTGGCCATCACCAGTGGCAACACTAGACAAGCTCTATGGCAGTGTCGACAGCCTCAGCATGACCGCTGCTTTTTTTCAAAAAAGTAATGGTTGCTGCCTGACTGCGTACGATGAAGAAGAAGAAGAAGAAGTATACAGACTCTACAGATTCTTGTAAACCAGTACAGACGTAAAGTTAAGGTAAGTATGAAAATTGTGAGCCCACATCAGAAACCGCCCAATCTTAATTCAATGACTTCTCTGAGACGTTACCCTCTGCGATAATATAATGGGTCTTCCTATATTCTTATTTTGTGTTACAAAGATCAAGGCTTTCCAACTTGGGGGTCAGTGGGAGTAAACGGAAACATATATTTGGGGAGGGGGGGGGGGGGTGGAATATTAAATGCTGCGGACGGAAATAAGCGTTGCGCGTGCATGGCTGTCATTATATATCTCAGTGTTATGCTCTTTGTCAATCAAATCAGAAGTGCAGGAACAAAGATGTCGTAACTGGCTGAGGGTCTACATTGCTCTACTATTTTGGTTCATTGTGGATGCCGACAGACCACAGATTTGCCTGGAATTCACATTAGTCGACGACTTACACTTGTGTTCACGGAAACGTGGTGTGGTTTTCCGCTTGGACTTGTTAATTCGTTCTTTTTTTTTGCGATTTCTTCCGTCCGATTATCCTGATCTGGACATCGGCTATATGAATGGCACTACGCTTAAACATGTGTCGTATTTTACGGCCTAGTTCACACGGCGGAACTTCACGAAATTAGCGTGTGAGAAATTTAGCCACTACTATAATGAGCTGAACACAGCCGGGGAAAGATGCCAGACTCACTCACACGCTGAGTGATGTCCCTACGACCTCTTATGGTTATGGAAAAGGCAATACACACAAAGTTATATGCCATCTTCCCTCCGCTGCCTTGCGTGATACCTGTTTACGGGAAAGGCTTCTCATAGTAAACCCTGAGGAAAAGTCTGTATACCATGCTATCTCCAGTCGTCTCGATAAATATCTTGCCACTGGCCAAAGGTAGTTCAGGGCCAGAGTGTGAGGTTGACAAAAGGCGCAGTTGCTTCCTCACTTTAATCCAAATCACCACGCAAGTCACCCATTTCAGTGGGTACAGAAAGAGAAAAGACTGTCCACACGGCTGAACGAAGAGAGTGGTCTTCATCACTTGTGATAGACGAACATTATCATCAGCCAACAGCTGACATGTTTCCTGGAAGGACCACCCTTCACCCTACAGATAGAAACATTTATTGCCTTCAGTTGAATTAGAGTTGGAACTTCATTGCTTTATATGTAGTGTCAAGTTTCGGTACTTGGAATAAATCAGTAAACGCATTTTACAAGCTATATGCGTCAGTTCTTGCTGAGTGTGCTGTACTAATAGCAGTGCAGACGACTTTATATAGATTATCAGAAGTGTTTATCTCCAGAACGAAGTTAGAGAAGTTTTTTCTGGAGGAAAGAATAGGCCAACTGAACCCTAAGATCATCTTCTACCCTTGAGGATTTAGTCCTTCAGTTCAGTTCAGTTCATCCCGTAACCCATCAGGTTGTTGGGGCACCCATTTAGTCCTAGACTTACCATATTTGTTTCTCAAACGGAGAATTTCGAGAGTTTGCTCGAAACAGAAAGTGAGCACTTCAATGCGATTTTAGAAAGAGAGTATATTCAGTTAAGAACTTATGATTCAAAAAGGTTAAGTAATGGAGTGATTAACAAAAACAACGATTATGTAGTAATAATTTTTAATTACTCTTAACTGAACATAACTTTTATTTAAAAGTTATTAGTATTTATTACTAGAGTGAACTTTCTTTAAATATTCTTTGGTATTTTTAATCGCGTCGAAAAAAATCACTATAGCTGAGTTCACAATTAACTTTGCAGCGCAATAAAGTTGTTACAGTTGATTCAGCCATTCTACCTCTTTCTTCAGACCATATGTTATTCATTATTGAGAATATCCTTTAAACAGGAGCAGATGTGCATAGAAGGCAAAAAATGTGTGCTATAATTTGGACAAGATTGGACAATGAAATATTATTTTCTTTGAAATGACTGAATAGTTGTATCCCTTTTTCTTCGCAACTTTTATTGTTTCAAATATCATAGTTTGCAGACCAAACACTTTTTGCGATAACAACTTTATCAAACAGTTCATCCAAGTTTATTACACTATTTGCAAGAGTTTCATTAATTTGTGCAGCGCTGTGTACTAAGCCAGTGTTAAAGTCGGGTTTTCGTGTTGCCTAATTGCTATTTTCCGGTGCTGCACTTTTTGACTTCGTGTATAACCGTTATATTTTCAATATTTTTTTCAAAATAGCCGGGACAAAACGACAAACTAGTCGGGACGCTGAAATCATACCTTCAAACCGGGACAGTCTCGGTCCAACCTCGACCCACGGTAAACCTACGTAGTGGTTAATTTTTATATACTTGTAACGGCGTGTTGGGGGAGTGGCAATGAATAACTTTAGATATGCGGATGGTTCAGTATTGGTGGCAAAAAGTGAGAAACAATTATAGGAGCTTGTGACAACAATATACAAGATCAGCCAAGAGTTTGGATTTAGACATACACGAATATAGAACAAAGACTATGGTACTTGGGAAAAGCAACAAGAAGCCATGTATACAGTAACAAATAAAAGATCAACTACTGGAACAGGTACAGAGTTCTTCTATCTAGGTCATTAATAATGGAAGAAGGTTGCTGTGAAAAAAAAATAAGAAAGAGAATAGGTTTGACCAAGATGGTATTCATCAACATGCAACACATACTAACATCCAGACAGACCATACATTGAACATGAGAATTGTCAGGTGCTATGTAAGCTCATCACTACTTCATGGCGCAGAAGTATGGACACTGAATAAGTTGGAAAACAGTATTGAAGCCTTCGAAATGTGGGTTCATAGAAGAAGGGGGCGCATTTCTTGGTAAGATAAGAACACAAATGATGAGGTATTGAAAGAGTTGGAAGTGAAAAGAGAATTACTGACCTCAAACAGTTGTTTTGGCCATATAACAAGACATACCTCCTTGTGAAAACCATATTAGAGGGTTGAATGGAAGTATGTCGTTCAAGAAACAGACATCATTATAAGTTGGTGGATAACATCAGGAAATGGACTGAAAAAGTCTGTAAGAATGCATCATTATGGTAAGAGATCCATTGCAGCTGAACGTCGATGCGGATGTGGAACTTGAACTGAGCTGAGCTGAACTGAACGATGAAAGGTGATTGATCTGTTGTATCGTTTGCATCATGGAGAGACTGCTTCCTTTTCCTCTTCACACAGGTCACTATCGGATGTGAATTTAGTTACCTTTTCAATTTTTGAATGAATGCATGCTAACGTCTTGCATTTTTGATTTGTATCTGTCAAGAGTGTTTCATCATCTTCTTTTTCTTCTTCTTCTCATTCCTTTTCCTCTTCTTCTTTTTTTTCTTCTTCTTCATCCTCTTTTGCGTTCGCCCTGTAAATGGACGTTGTGAGGTTGTATCGCAGTTCGCCCTCAAAATACTAAGTGGAATGCGGAGGGAGTCACTAACAAAAAACTTTCCCCAACACATCACCTGCATGAAGGTAAGATTGACGTGGCATGTATCCAGGAAACGCACCTCAACAATAATCATAAATTCTCAATCAGAGGATACCAGACCTTCCGTCTCGATAGAGAAAGCCACAAAGGAGGGGTCCTGATACTGACCAGAAACTGCATACCGAGTAGCGCGGTACCTGTCAGTCACACCGGACAAGCAGAAATTGTAGGAGTTGACATAATGGCTCAAGAGACGAAGCTCCGCATTTTCAATCTGTACGGACCACCAAATAGAGACCTATCGCTCTCGAGTATGGAGGTCAGAGACTCCAACTGCATAGTAGTTGGAGATTTCAACAGCCACTCGGAGAGATGGGGATACTCTGACACAGACAGCAGAGGTGACGAACTGGAAGATTGGGAGATAGATACAAATCTCTCCCTAATCAATAGGCCGGAGGATACCCCTAGTTTCTATTCTAGAACATGGCGTACCACCTCGACTCCAGATTTGGCCTTCTCCACACAGGACATACACCATAAAATAGACCGCCAGGTGCTAAACCAACTGGCAGGTAGCGACCACAGGCCGATTAGGCTAGACATTGATATGGAAGTAGGCCCACAGGAAACAAAACCGCTCCCACGTTGGAATTACAAACGAGCCGACTGGGACAGATTTGCAATCCTGACAGATGGGCTGTATGAAACCATCAACACACGAAACAACAAAATGAAGCCCATGGTGGAAAGCCTAAGCAAGGTAAAAATGCAAGCCGCCACTGAAACCATCCCAAGAGGAGCTAGGAAAAACTATAAGCCCTACTGGAATGATGAGTTGCAGAAAGCGGAAGTTGCAGTAACAAATGCTAGGAACATGGCAGAGCGAGAACAATCTATGGAGGCAAACATCGCCCTCAAAGCCGCCACGGGGAAATACAAATACACTCTCAAGCAAACAGCAAGAGAAAGCTGGAAAAACAAAACGGAAAGCCTAAACCTGGACAAAGAAGGGAACAAGCTATGGAAGCTAGTCAGAGCCATGAACGACGAAACCCCGTCAAACAAACAAATTACCATCAAGCAGGGCGAAAACTTGCTCACCCGTAAGAAAGCCGCAAACGCTTTTGTCGATCACTATGCCAGAGCAAACCACATCGAGGTCCCTGCAGATAGGCATACAGATATTAGTGAAGAGCTAACGGGACACGACAACATCAATACGGCACCTGAAGAGCACATGATGGCCAAATTAACAATGAGCGAAATGGAAGAGGCTATGAGAACATTAAAGAAAAGGAAATCTCCCGGAAAAGACGGGATAACAAACGAAATGCTGATGGGGCTGGGCCAAACAGCGAAGAGGAAACTGCTATCGGTCCTGAACCAAAGCTGGAAAAGGGGAATTGTACCCCAGGCATGGAAAGACGCAGTACTGGTACCAGTACCAAAAACAAGAAAGGACAAAATAGATCCAAATGGATACAGGCCCATCAGCCTACTGAGCTGTGTCGGCAAGCTGATGGAACGTATGATAAACACCAGACTGATGTGGCATCTGGAAGAAAAATGAATACTAATTCCACAGCAAGCCGGCTTTAGACAGCACAGATCCACTGAGGACCAGGTTATCCTCATAGCCCAGGAAATAGAAGATGCCTACCAGGCACAGAAACACACAGTAGCTGTTTGGGGGGATCTGGAAAAGGCATTTGACAAAGTCTGGAAAGACGGACTTAGAGTCAAGCTAAGAAGAAGTGATGTTTGTGGGAAAATGTACAAGTGGATCAACCACTACCTCAAACAAAGAACGGCCAGAGTCCAAGTACAAGGGCAGATGAGCAAAAAGGTGACACTCGAGCAGGGAGTACCCCAAGGGGGAGTACTGTCACCCACACTCTTCCTGGTATATATAAACGACATTACAGAGAATATACCAAGGAGAGTCCATAGCTCAATGTTTGCAGACGATCTGGCTATGTGGACCTCTGAAAAGAATCTCACCATAGCAAGAAATCGGATGCAGCAGGCCCTAACATCGCTGGAAGAGTGGGCGAACTCATGGCTGGTCAAAATAAACGAGCAGAAAACCACATGCACAATATTTTCGCTTTCAATAAAACCCCAAAATACCAAATTAAGTTTAAATGGCAAATTCCTGCAGCCAAATGACAACCCAACCTATCTGGGAGTCAAATTTGATCGGCGCATGACATGGAAAAGTCAGATCGAGAGAAACCGAATGAGAGCCAAAGAAAGAATGGCAATCAAGAGGAAACTTGCTGGCACAAGCTGGGGAGCAGACGAAGGCATACTAAAGAAACTGTACACTGGAAGAGTGAGACCAGTTCTCGAGTATGGCATTGCGGCATGGACAACAGCAGCAAAGGCGAACTTCGATAAAGTTAGCAAACTTCAAAACCAAGCCATTAGAGTTATAACAGGAGGCATGAAGTCAATGCCAATTGTAGAAATTGAAAAGATTACAAAACTGCAATCCGTGACCGATAGAAGAGACTGCAGAGCCCAGCTGCAGTCAGAGAAACCCCCAAGACTGACTGACCATCCAATGCACCAGAGACTAAACAATTTCGGAAATGGGAAACTAAAGCGGAGAAACTTTGCAGAAATAGCCAAAGCAAAGATGCACGAAGATCCCATAAACGCACTAACAACACCAAAACCCATCACTACTGTACGAAAACCTACCTGGAGGCAGGATATATTTCCAGAGGTTGTTGAAAATATACCAGGTATTGGAAACAAAAAATGGCAGACTGAAAAAGAAAGGAGAGATACTACCCTAAGCTTTATATCGAAAAGCTACCCAAGCATGGACTGGACTCATGCATACACCGACGGTTCTGTAACAAACACTACACAGAACGGAGGGGCAGGAGCATTCCTGAACCTACCAAATGGCAGACAAATAACACTGTCATTCGCTACTGGTAAGTACACAAGCAATTTCAGAGCGGAGGCAGAGGCACTGAGGGCGGCAGTGGAAGAAATGGTGACACACAATGAAAATGAAAGCCATATAGTCCTGCTTACAGATGCTCTCGCCGTAGTCACAGCACTAAAAAGCCAGAAAAACACTGAGCTTAATGACTTAAGAGCAGCACTCTGCCAACTGTGCCAGCAGTCCGCACCAAAAAGGGTAGTGGTACAGTGGGTCCCATCACACTGCAACATCCAAGGCAACGAGGAGGCAGACAGACTGGCAAAAGAAGGTGCAAGACTACCACAAACAGATACCAGTATGACGTACGAAGAGCCAAAACGGCTTATCAAAGCCAGATACATGACCAAATGGGAAACCGATCATACTGGTTACACAAAAAACGATGCCTATTACCAGTTGGACCGAAGAGAGCAGGTCGTTGTCTTCAGACTTCGCACTGGCCACAATTGACTGAGGTACCACCTATTCAACAAATTGAAGATAGATGGTACCGACGAATGCCCGTGCGGTACTGGTAAAATGACTGCTGAACATCTGCTGCAGAACTGCCCGACATACGAGGATCAGAGAGAGCAGATGTGGCCATCACCAGTGGAACTGCAAGACAAGCTCTATGGCAGTGGCGACAGCCTCAGGATGACCGCCGCTTTTTTCGAAAAAATAATGGTTACTGTCTGACTGCGTACGAAGAAGAAAAAGAAGAAGAAAGTATGTAGGATTATATACAATTAACTCAAACATTGTTATATTGTATGTAAAATTAAGTACAGTGCACTAAAACACGGGGATGGAAGGTATGGTGCCAGGCAAAAGAGGTAGGGGTAGACCAAGAAGACGATGGCACCAAGATATCCAGGAATGCCTGACTATGACTGGCGGAGGCTGAAGTTTTGGCAAGAGAACGAGTTTCTTTCAGACAGTCTGTCATGGGAGCGACGTTCTACAAAGGACATGCTACATGATTATGAACTAAAACAATTGCCTGACATACGAGGACCAGAGAAGGCACATTTGGCCATCACCAGTGTCCGCATTAGACAAGCTTTATGTAAGTGTCGACAGCCTCAGGATGATCGCTGCTATCTTTGAAGAAATTCAACTCCACGTCTGACAGTGTACGAAGAAGAAGAAGAAGAAGAAGAAGAAGAAGAAGAAGAAGAAGAAGAAGAAGAAGAAGAACAACAACAACAACAACAACAACAACAACAACAACAAGAGCAAGAAGAACAAGAAGAAAAACAAAACAGAAGAAGAAGTAGAAACCTCACTGTTTTGCGCTTTCGTTTCGTGAGACGTAAATACCTTAACCTCTCAGCTATAGGTAATCCAGCAATAATTTTATTAGTGTGATTTCCGTGACAACGATTTTTATATAGCGAGGCTGCCAGCCCAAGAACATCCTTCATCGGACACCTATTTCACCCTTCTGACAAACGCATCGAAGATCAATACATTGATATAGATATTGATTTATAAGGGGTGATTCACTGTAAAGTTGCATTGCCGGGAGGCAGATTGGTTAAACAAAGAGGGAAATCCGAGAAAGCAAACCCAAAACTGAAGAAATTGGGACATATAGAGAAGTATAAACAATGAATAACAGTACAACCTTTAAAAAAATGTCGATAGCGCATAGAATTTATTGCAACAGCCACCCACTGCTACCAAGAAAAGATCAAGGTAATATTCGAACATAGAAAGCTTTTCGAGCATGTCGTTGAAGGCCATTAAAGAGGGATGTGCTTGCCCCTGACAACCTCAACATGTTAAAAAAACACACATTTAACCCTTTAATACATACATCTTGGAAAGGAAACAGCAGCAATTAAAATTTATGTTGCCCATTAGAGCGAACATGTGAATTATTACAAATGCTTTGAAACAGGATTACTTTAGATGTGTCAGCTACAGTGATGACCTTGTGATTCGTGTTGGTCCAATACGGTGGAGACGAAGAACAGTAAAGGAGATGTTGACCTTCCTAGTATATATTATCTATGATTGTTTTTTCGGCCTAAGTATATTCTTCAAGTGTGAAATTTGTTTTCTATTTCATTTTTTGTGTGGGTTTCTTTTTGTGAGTTGAAAGTGCAGTAGTCAATTATTTTGCTTGTTAACTAGCTTGTAAACAGATCAAAGTTGTAGCGGCACTCAAGGTTAAAAGTCGATAAAAACACATACAGGTAATGGCTCAGTGACTACATCAGCACAAATGCAAAACGATACGTATTTTAACGACGCAATACGTTCGTCAGATCAAAAAGCGAACGAAAACAGCTAACAAATAGCAGCAATAACAAAACAAAACATGACGTAAAATGGGCAGTTGAAGTGAGCTGTCATTAACAAGATGTAACCGTAAAGTGTTATAAGACTCGATAGAATCTGTATACAACCGTAAAGTGTTATGAGACTCTATAGAGTCTGTATACAACCGTAAAGTTTTATAAGACTCGATAGAGTCTGAATACAACCAGTTTCATTTACATTTCCTTTCTTTTAAAGCTATGCGCATCCAATCTATTCTTAAATACATTAATTGCCCTTGCCTCCACTACTTCCTGTGGCAATGCAGTCCAAGCATTCACCACTCTCTGGCTAAAAAAATATTTCCTAATATCTAGTCTAAACATGTCTTTATAGTCCGTCTTTTAATTCATGAACAAGGTCCGAAGCAATTTTCTACTAAACTGCATGTCAGATCCAAATGATTTTTCGCATGCAGCATTAGAATACCCATGACGCTAAAACGTTGAAATTATTTAGTCTATAGATGTTAAGACATTTGCACATCGGCGAATTCTTTTGATCTTTTAGAACCATTGCAAAGAAATGGCATTACATTTAAGATTTTACAGCACGCAGCTCAACTTCTCGTCATATTTTGTTCACAGGTGTATCTCCTTAATGTCTTGATAAATTGATTCACTGTTTGTGTTGCCCTTTATGTGCAATCGTAAACATTACACCAATATGTAACAGTTAGTACATCCCTTCGGTCACCATTAGACTCTAAGGTTGTATTCACTGCGCAGATAATTTTATGGTGCTGTTGAATATTGAAATGTATTTGTTATCACTGTATGTACACTTAATTGTTTTGATAGACATACGCTAATGCATCAAAGTCTGATAATCAGTATGTCCACAAAAGATCATATTAATCATTCCGAATCTGTCAATTCAAAGAGGTTGATAATTGTTACTGGATGGACAAATTGTAATCCAGCTCGTCGCCAGTACTGTTTTTCTTACCGGAGCACATGTTCAACACACTTCTTCCAGAACGGAAGGCTTATTTTTGAAAGGTACTCACGTGTCAGCACTTCAACACCACACATTTTAAATGTCCTGTTCTATTGGGCAACTTGTCCTTTGACCTTAGCCCACACAAGGTCTATAGGGTTTAGATGTGCTTGATATGCAGGCAGTCGCAGAGAAGTCTGACCGTACTCTTCAATGTTGTTGTCAATATGATACACTTTTGTCTTCCATGTCTTCCTCACAAGCTGCAACAACTCGGCTTCAAATACGTGCTGTCGAAATTAACTTTCTCTTTAGCTAGCCATGTCCTTATGTGAGCTCTTGTATTTGAAACAGTTGGTACTTTGTCTTCCTCTGATATTGCATTGTGATAAGAGGCATTATCCATTACTAGGCATGACGGTCTATCCAGATTATGGAAGCAGTGCCTGCAAATGAGTTCATTCATTTCAGTATGGTTGTCTCTACCGTCGGTACTTTTTGATTTGAAAATAAGTTCAGCGTCATGGACATATCCTTTTTCACTGATTCCAGCATTCGTTAGTATAATTCGCTACCCTTTGCTGCTTGGAATTTGTCTTTTCTGTTCCCCGTCAACTGATTGCTATTCTTTACCATAGGCGTGGTGAGCTTTGACCCAGGATTCGTCCAAGTATACAATATCTTAGCCTACGCCGTTCACGTATCTGTCTCAGTTATTTGCTTCTCGCGGCAATAAAATGTGACTTTTCACATAAAATATTCCTGCCATTTTCCTGAATGTAACTCCGGCGGATCTTACAATTTTCCAAAGAGTACTTTTGGAAATTTCAATACTGCAGTCGGATTGCAATGTACATTTTAGTTTCCGGAGAGTAACAAATTGATTTTTTATCAACAGTTTCAAAATCTCCCGTTTTATGACATCGCTGTCGAAGTCGTAAAATTTCCTTTCCCTACCTTGCTTGATATTCTTTGTGTGTGTGTGTGTGTATGTGTGTGTGTGCTTTATTTCTCTATTCCCTAAGCCGGGGTGCGTTGCACTATGCTTTTATTTTTACGCCTGTCGGTCCTGTGCATCCAACTTGTGTATGTATTTTATGCAACGATCTGCTTCCTCTTGCATTTTCTAACGGTTTGCTTCCCCGAGGTAACAGCCGGTGCTGTGATGAGGAGTGAACCCAGCATCTTCGGCTTGTGAGCCGTGTCACTTAACTACTAGCTCACGCCGTCCCCTTAAACCTTGCTCGATATGTCTAATCCAACGGTAAAGGGATGATCTACCCAAACCAAGCGCCAATTGCGTTCGTTTCTCTGGGTCATGAATATCGCAATTTAAATCTTAGATTCCCTGGGGAAAAACGTGTATAATAAAACGGTACACTTCTGCATTGTTATAAATGTACAATGTACATTACTCATTTTGAAATTGATAACAATGTAAATTTTGAAAAAGCAACTATATGTCACAATAACAACCCCACAAATATAGTGATATGCTTAAATCTGAATGACAGTTTTGCATGAATGACCATGGTTGTTTTCCATACTCGAAAAAGTGTCTAATTAGCGCACGAGATAATCAAGAACTCGTTTTTACTCATTGAATTTGAATGTCAAAACATCTATTTTTAAAACAGCACGACTGTGTATCGTAAATATGTTAAAACTATGTCCAATTAAGTGAGGTTGCTTTTAATGTAGCATAATGAATATTTTTTTCAAAGTACATCAAATTTCTTAGAGAAATACATATTTACTTAACGTCATGGATACTCTAAGGTTCCATGCGAAAAATTATTTGGATATGACATGCAGTTTTGTAGAAAATTTCTTCGGACCTTGTTTATGAATTATTAGACGGATTATGGTTCATTTGTAGCTATGTCCTCTTGCTGTTGTTGGTGGTTGTATTTTGAAGAAAAAAATTATTATATTCTAATTTATCCTTTTCTTTGGTTATCTTATACACCTGTATTGTCCCCTCGAATTCTTTTCTTTTTTTAGACATTGTAGGCCGATTTTTCTTAGTCTTTCTTTATAACTGTAATTCTGGAATCCAACTATCAGCTTTGTCGCTCTTTTTTGTATCATTTCCATCATGTTTATATCTTCTCTACGATATGGACTCAGCCTGTGCACAGCACTCCAATCTAAATCTAACTAATGCTTTATACAGTTTGACAATCACTTCTTTGCTTCTACGTTCAATATTTCTTTTTATCATACATGACATTGCATTTGCCTTTCTCATTGCTACCTGAACTTGCTCATTCACTTTACCTTTATGATCTATTATAACCCCTAGCTTCCTTTCCTTTACTGTCATTTTAATATTGAAATGAAATAGAATCAACCAAACAAAAATTATCAACATGATTACACACATCCAAGGAGAGGAAGACTAACGTCTGGTCAGGCAAAATATACATATACATGTGACATGTTAGTCAAAGTCAGGCAAAATATACATATACATATGACATGTTAGTCAAAGTCAGGCAAAATATACATTTACAAATGACATGTTAGTCAAAGTCAGGCAATATATATATATACATATGACATGTTAGTCAAAGTCAGGCAAAATATACATATACAAATGACATGTTAGTCAAAGTCAGGCAAAATATACATATACATATGACATGTTAGTCAAAGTCAGGCAAAATAAACATATAAAAATGACATGTTAGTCAAAGTCAGGCAAAACATACTGATCAAGACCTTCACATCGGCTTCCGCGCAGCCCTTCCTGAAAAAGGGCTGTTTTTACGACAGTCTGACTTACAAGATGATTGATTTTCGTGATCTCCGTATTAATGAGCCACCTTCAGCTGAAGCCAGGCATAACACAATCGCCTGGAGGACCACGGCCCACCTTCATCTACATTCGTGGGATATGACAAAAGCTACGACAACCCGCCACTTAATGTCCTTTTTAGGGGGCGCTTAAGACAGCAACACGATATTTAGTGCAGACAGTTTCTGTTGAAACATTGTTGATCCTCTGAGTTCATTTTCATTTCTCTTTACCTGTGAAAATGACATTTCTCCTAAACACGTTGTTACAATCAGACTTACGAATAACTGTAATATTGTTTCTACATTAGGAAACTTTTTGAGGCACCCAAAGATTGTGAGGCCCTAAACTGTAACTTGTTTAAAGGTCATTCTCATGGCAACAATTGAACAATTGCCGTCGGGGATGAAAATAGCTTTTCATGCAGTAAGCCACAGCTTATATGAGATGGGGTAGTCAGGTCCCAACATTGCTGATTGTACCGTGCCCAACTCATACATCAGGTACACATTTATTGCTGGGTTGACTGGAGAAGCGGTTGTACCAGACACGAACCATGGGACGGATTTTTTCCCTGTATGTCCCTGAATTCGAACCCAGGTATGCTGTAATCCCAGTCTATCAAGCAAGCAGCTCACTAATAACTTGGAAGCTTGTTTAGCCTAGCCTAAATCTGGCTCTGCTACAAGTATAGTAGTCTAACTACTTATCAATATTAACTATACGACCAAGAAGCGATCGGTATTTTTGGGTGTTTGCTTTCGTTTTGTGTGGGAGTGAGTGGTTTTATTGTACTTGTTTTGTTGTTAGGTTGGGGTGAAAAGGAAGAGGGTTGGGGGAAGGGGGGGGGGAGGAGTCATCTAGGGGTGGTCTCGATGAAAAAAATTCCGTCTCGGATACCGGAGGTCGCAGGTTCGAATCGCGGTGAAGACCGGGGATTTTGTTCACGTGGATCCTCTGGTAAAAATTCCTCGGATCTCTAGATAGTGAGATCGGACTTCAGTGTCCAGTGTCGAGCACGTTAAAAAACTCCTTGGTAGTTGAAAATCGAAAAGAGTAGACTTAACGGCCGATGCCCGGACAAAATTCAAGTTAAAAATCTACTCAAGTTATTTGTACCTTTCCCGAGGTGGTTTGTTACGAGCAGCTATAGATGGCGCCTAACTGGCTGTGGGTCTACTTAGCTCTAGTGTTTGAGTCTATTAAAATGGACTAGCACATCGGTTAAACCACTCTCCAAAAATAGCTGGTTATATACAAACTCTGTAGAGTTCTACACGAGTATAAAGACGTTAAGGTAAGCTAATTGTTGAGTGTGGTTGGGTATTCTGATCTGCGCCGAAAGGGCTGTGAGCCACGCGTCGATCTTATCCAAGAAAAAGTTCAGTGTGACAGAAAAGGTGACAGTGCTGATCCTCTCTGTCCTTGTCACAATAACCCAGACTGGGTCACTGTTCTTTGAATAGTTTCTCCATTAATGTTGCTGCATGGGAGCTGCTTGCTGCGAACCGCTCAGCCTAGCGCACTGCCATCACATATGATGCGATGCTTACACCCCTGACCAGAGGACCATCACGGAGACGCAGGAAAAGCGAGCTTCACGAAAGAAAAGAAAGGAAGACATCCCGATTAAAAATGCTGGTCACGTGTGCCCTACGTGCGGTAGAGTTTGTCACGCTCAGATCGGATTGTACAGTAATTTACATATACATAAACATATCTGATGATGTCGCCATCTTGGCTTCCGATGGACAACTAACCAACTAACTAACTAACACAGGATGGGAACCACTCATGAACCACATACAGCAAGCGACACGGCAGACTGCAAATATTCTGACACGCACACTGTAAATCAGCTGAGACTGCCCGAGAATAGCCGTGTCGGGTGCCTTTACCTGCTCGATTCATCGCGCATTGTGTTCTGCTTTTCAACTTGACAACCAATGACGCACAATGTAACGGTGGCAGACGGTGTAGAGGACAGTGCAACGACCTTGATCAACATTTTCATAAAAGTTGAACGTAACTGATGCTTTCCCAAAATGGAGATTCACAACCAATGTATAAGAAAACCCTAGTTTGTTCTTCTCCAACAAGGATCAGTCGTCATGTTTTTTCAACGTCCGTTCCGAGATAAACACAGAGAAAACACAGGTTTTGAAAATAAATGCAATAAACAACGATAGAATTAGGCTGGGAGCCACCGACCTTCAAAATGTGGAGTCTTTCACATACCTATAGACATAGTAGGAGGTACAGACAACGATATTCAGTTAAGAATACAAAAGGCGAGAAGAGCTTTTATTGCATTGTAAAATATGTGGAGGTCAAAATAAATTAAAACCACCACCAAAATACAAATCTTCAACTCCAAGGTAAAACCCCCTTCTATTATATGGCTCTGAGACATGGCGGATACCAAATGTACTTATGAGAAAGGTACAACCTTTCGTAAATGGTTGCCTGCGAAAAATACAAGGGCGGAAATGGTACGACAAGATCACCAACGTGAAACTGATGGAAAACATGGGACGAATACCATCGGAGCATGAAATACGGTGGATGGGATGGATAGGCCCCACATTACGGATTCCAGTGGATAACATTACCAGACCAGCTCTGTTCTAGAATCCACAGGGCAAGAGAAGTAGAGGAAGACCAAGACACTCATGGAAAAGGAAATTGGAAGCAAATGTAACGGCAGCAAACAGGACGTGGACAGAATTGACTCAGACGGATCTTGAAAGGAAGACTTTGCGTGTATTTGTTCAGGACCTATGATCCACAGGGAACTGACACGCTTTGCATTGATTAGTGAATGATAAACGAAGTCAACATCATCCTTCACTTGTCGTTCTAGATTGTGAAGTATAGATCCAAGCTGTTTATGTTGTTTTTGCTATATATCCAGCAGTATCGGGACGGCTCTCTCACTTCGGACCAATGATGTGTAATGATATCTGCATTTATTTGTTAGTTGTTGTATAGGGTAATACAAAGTGTTCACTTTATCTGGCCTTGGTTGTCAATTGGGAACTGGTGTCAGATTACCAACCTTGGTAGTACCATCACCAGAGAAGCGAATATAGATTGAAGTCAACCAAACAATTGTCAAGGCGAGTGCTGCTTTTGGAAGACTGTGAGCAAATGTTTTGGATGGGCAAGGTATCAATGTTGCCACAAAGATCGAGGTATTTTGTACTTCTGCGCTAACCACCTTCATGTATGAACGTGATACATGGGCAGTATAAAGCAGGCATGTCAGGAAACTTAACCTTTTTCACCTGAGCTCGTCTGTGGGACAGAAAACGATTCAAAGACTCTATGAAAGTTTCTTTGAACGTTTCTCCGTTGATGTCACCTCCTCGGAACTGTTTGTTCCGAACCGCTCAGCCTGGCGCACTGCCATTACATGTGGTGCTCACATCACTGAGAAGAGAGATATTACTGAGGAACGGAAAAAGCTAGATGAAGGAAAAGGCAGAATGCAAGACTACCCAGTTCCCGATACTGTCCACGTATGTCTCACGTGTGGTAGAGTTTGTCGCGCTCCGATCGGACTGTACAGTCATTTGCAGTCACCTCTTAATGCACATGTCTGTCGTTATCGCCATCTTCGCTTGCGATAGACAACTATTGCTATTATTATTACTATTATGATCCAATAATGTATTTTATTTACCCTAATAAACTTGTAAGGGATCCTGCTACCAATTGTGCAGTTTGAGTGTTTTTACATGATGAAGTTACTAGCTTCATGCACAACCGTCCCTAGTCGTCTGTCACAACCCACGCCGAAAGGAGGCCGTAGCCCTATTATGTCTAGCCCGAGAACAACAATCAAATCATTGTACGATGAGGCCACAATACAATCAAATCATTGTATGATGACACCACAATACAATCAAATCATTGTACGATAAGACTACAATACAACTAAATCATTGAATGAAAGGACCACCATGGGACCGAATTATTTAAATCAAATCACCAAAGCCCGATCTCCGTGCATAGACCAATGACAACATCTCGCTAGCATACACGGTGCTGTGCTGCTCTTTCCGCCTCTCTCTCTCTCTTTCTGGGTGTAATAATTTAATAGTTGTTCTTTCTCACGTTCCATTCTCAACGTATTTTGTGTATCTACCTCTTCTTCTCTTCCCTTGATGACTCCTGGTGAGAGCATGTCTGGCTACGTTGGAGGGTGCCTACCGCACCATCTGAATCTCAATCATCATTGGCATCTCAGTCTCTGTAGTCCATGCACGTGGCACCCAGTGAGTTTAGTCCAGCTTTGTCCCCTGTATTTCGACACAGTCTGCTATGACTGTAATGGCTGATCCGTGAATGACAGTCCCTGCCCCATATCGTACAACCAAGCTGAGGAGGCTGGCTTGCCGGGATGCTCCTCAATCTGTTCAGTCTTTCGCTTTTTTCTGCAGCCAGAAAGACGCCACGAGCGCTGGCAGCCACTATGCCCCTTCCAACTGATTGTGTCAAATCCGCTCAACCGGAGAAATTTTTTCTTAGCCCTCGGATGGATAGTCCCAGAACTTCATGTCTCTCTTCCATACGTCCTTGAATTGCAGTGTGTAAAGGCCGATTCTGCTAACCCCAATGGCCCGCTGTCCGTAGATTACATTCTTTGGCAGACTCTCATTACATTCTTTAGCAGACTCTCATTACGTTCTTTGGCAGACTCTCATTACATTCTTTGGCAGATTCTCATTACGTTCTTTGGCAGACTCTCGTTACATTTTTTTGCAGACTCTCATCTGCCATGCGGTAATCACGCCCCAACCAACGATGACGTTGAATCTCAATGTGGAAACAGAAAATGTACTAATTTGAACCCACAACTCTTGATAACCTTAGAGCCTAGCGTACGAGTTACGTTCCACTTTCGGGTTTTGTTTTAATTGAGAGAGGGCGAGATGTGACAGGAATAGAAAGTCACAAGTGACCTAGTCTTTGCTCTTACGTCGGTGACATCGTCAGCTAGCACAAGTCTTTGGGGTCATGACCTATCGAAGAAGTTCATGATATCTAAATTGCAGCCTAAACTTAGTCGAACATCGCCTTCAAACAAGACCATAAACGGCTTCGTTCCGGTGCATGAAAACTAATCTGAATATTAAGTTGGAAACAGTGGGTGGATAAAGAGAGACAAAAAAAGGAAAATGTTAATTTACTAACCGGTATGAATTTGTATAATTAAAATGACATGCTAACTTATATGCATCGGGTTCTTACAAACAGAAATGGAAATTCCACTTCTTTAAAGACATAATTTTTTAATTATTCACTCCGTATCAGCTCGCAAACTTTATTACAATTGTCAAAAAGCTGATATATTCGCTTCAACAATTGTCATATATAGGATATATAGAAAACTTTCCCAATACCACATTCTCCTAAATTTATACATTACCTGTATTTCTTAGTGATAGTTCTACAAAGTATGCACGCATGGCTTTAGAAGCCCAACAAATTCCACAGTTAAGAAGTTAAATACACATTCGTCCTCCAACCTCTGGTTGTACGGTACTTTCCATACGGGGAGGGGCGATCGCACCAAGAAAAAGCCCAGGCTCTATCAAAATGGGCACGACGGGATTTGAACCCGGTGCGTTAGGATTGTGAAACGGACGTTTCACCACTAGGCCACGCTATCTCACAACGATCTGTATCATAACATAATATGCTTTTCTAAAACTTTACTGATTCTTTTTTAGCTGAGACTTCGGAAGAGGGAAAGTAAAACAGGACTAGGGTTGAATTTTAAATATTGAGTGATGTTATTATGTATTAGTGATGTTAATTAATATAATAGTAGCTGAGGAGGGACTCTCAAGGTAAGGTGTCCGTTTCGCGCGCCGCAGGTCACGTGTTTGAAGCACGATGAAGACCGGGATATTTTTCACGGGGATCTTCTGGTAAAAATGCCTCTGATCTCTGGGTCGTGAGATCAAACTCTCATGTTCAGTGTCAAGGTCATTAAAAATTCCTTGGCAGTTGGAAATCGAAAGAGTAGGCTTAACGGCCGCTGCCCGGACAAAATTCAAATTTAAAATCTTTCCTTCCAAGTTATTTCTATCTTTCCCAGGTGGTTTGTTAAAAGCAGCTAAAGATGGTGCCTAACTGGCTGCAGATCTACGTAGCTCTTGTGTGTGAGTCTATTAAAATGGACTCGCACACCGGTAAAAACCACCCTCCAAGAAACTGGTTGTATACAGATTATGTAGAGTCTTCTAAACCAGTATAAAGAAGTTAAGATATGTTATGACGTAGTGAGGTTGTATGTACAAGTAAATGTAATGTCGAAAGCAGTGGATCTTGGTTACACCAGAACAAAACTGAAATGACAAGGATCAATGCAGCTACAGTCAATCGGGATTCATTGAGAAATGGTTTTATACAAGATCATCGTTCATCTATCTGGGAAGCAATATCAATAAGCTATGTGGTACGGAAAGCTATATTGAACTAAGGTAAATTAAAAGGGGGGAGGGGGTGTGTTTATTTCGATAAGGTATTTATGACTATCACGTGTAATTGGTTCTGATAAAAAATAGACGATTTTCAACATTAGTGAGAAATCTGGGTTGTTGTTTGGCTTTAAGACATGGCGAACTAAGAAGGTACTGACTTTCCCCGAAGATTGTCTGAGCCGGATTTAACGGTTGAGATAGTACGATAAGGTTCCCTAATGCGGATCCATTAATTCCAACTGAGCAACTTCCGGTAGAACGAAACATTCGAGGTCACTAAAGGCGCCGAATAGGTCACACATTAAGGCGTCCTTAATTATAACATTACAAGATAGTCTCTGTTTTGAATTTCCCATGTCAAATGGGCTAGAGGCGTACCACAGTACATGTGGAAAAGAGAGCTTGAGTCGAACATTAGGAAAACAGAAAATTCATGGAATAGGCTGATACTGTTGGTTTGTGATAGAGCAGCTTGGTAGTTGTTTGTTGAAGGCCTATGCTCTTCTAGGAGTTGGAATTATATTGATCGAAATGTGAAGTAATCTGTGCAGCTTCTGTAACACATGTTACCATAGTACATCTCCCTCAAGTCCGGCAACCCACCAAGTAAAATAGAAATCCAAAGGGCCATATCCAAACTCAAGGAAGGGGAAAGTGGCAGGACCAGATGGAATAACAGCAGAAGCCATAATGGCAGATATCGATAAGGCCACTGATGCATTGCAAGAATTGTTGAAGAAGATATGGGAAGAGGAAAGAGTGCCAACAGAGTGGAAAAAGGACATCTGATTAAACTGCCTAAGAAGGGGGACCTGACAAATTGTAGCAATTATAGGTGGATTACATTGATGTCGGTGACAGACAAGATATTCAACAGAATCATCTTGGACTGATTTAAAACTGAAGTAGACAAAAAGCTCAGAGAGGAACAGGCAGTTGTTTCGCCAGAGAAGATCATGCGCAGATCATATATCTACGCTAAGCACCATAGTAGAACAAAGTATTTAATGGAAATCATCCCTATACGCAAATTTTATAAACTATGATACTATGGGATACCTGAGAAGTACACAACCCTCATCCAGAATATGTAGAAAGACACAGTTATTAGAGCGGTACATGAAGGAGTACTGCGTGACAGCTTCGGGGTGCAAACAGGGGTGAGACAAGGATGCCTGCGCTCACCTTTCCTGTTCTTGTTGGCTATAGATTGGATAATTATGACATCAATCGAAAGCAAAAAATCGGGTATTCAGTGGATACTATTGTCACAATTTGAGGACCTGGACTATGCAGATGATCTAGTACTTTTGTCACATAGTCATAGTCAAATGCAAGACAAACTTGATAAAGTGAAATAAAAATCAGCCAAACTGGGACTGAATATCAACATAAAGAAAACCAAAGCTCCTTAAACTCAATACTAACAGCAAAGAACCAATCATGCTGGAGGGAGAGCACTTGGAGAAAGTGGATACCTTTACCTATTTAAGCAGCACAATAGACACATCAGGAGGTACAGGTGCAGATGTAAGGATCAGAATTGGAAAGGCACGAGGGGAATTCCTGACTCTAAACAATATATGGAGATCCAGAGATACCAAGATTCACACCAAAGTTATACTATTCAACGCAAGTGTCAAGTCGGTGTTGCTGTATGGAGCGGAGACATGGAGAGCGACCAAGGTTATACAACAAAGACTCCAGTCCTTCGTTAACAGATGCCTACGAAGGATAATGGGCATACAGTGGCAGGACATGGTGAGGAATGATGACTTGTGGGAATGGCGCCAACAACAGCCACTGGAACAACAAATTACGTGAAGAAAATGGGGCTAGATAAGACTTACTCTGCGGAAGGCACAGTCTAACATATCCAGACTGGCTCTTATGTGGAATCCTCAGGGGAAAAGAGAGACCCAAAAAATACGTGGAGAAAAGCAAGTGAGAAGGAGCAAAAATTAAATAATTACACCTGGAGAGAGACAGAAACAGCAGCCCAGGACCGTGTAAGATGGTGAGATGTTGTCGATGCTCTATGCACCGAGAAGAGCGACGGGCTTTGATTGATTGACCATAGCCCATGATGTTGAAAATAAAATGTGATATGTGATACTGACAAACCCCACAACTACACACCCCCACACCAAAGAAGCAGGTACCTGTATATTCAAATAAATCTTAACTGGAATCCTGGTATTCAATCAGGCAGATCAGGGCCTCGTGCAATGTTGCCAAACGCCGTGGTTTTGTTCTGCAAATCCATGTAGCTGGACATTTAGTCAGAGAGTGCTGAATGCTTGGAATGCATTGCCACAGGATATAGTAGAGACAGGGTCAGTTAATGCGTTCAAAAATAAATTGGATGCACACATGTATTTTTAGTATCGGTGGAGTACTTTCACAAAGGTCTAGAATTTCTTTGGTCACCCATGGCTTCTTTTTTTGTTTGGTGGCATCCCAGGACCTCTGTTGCTGTATCTATGAGAGCTGCGTTAAAAGACTCTGTAACTGTATTTGTATCCATTCCCTCTCTGAGAGCCAACAGCGGCGCACCTTTGTGATAAAAGAAGGTCACTGAAAAACCACAATCACCCACCGGATGAGGTCGGCAAATATAAAGAGGTCAAGAAAGCGATACAACAAAAGATGAGACAGGCGAAAGAAGCGTGGATATGTGAGCAGTGTATAAACATCGATAAGAGACTAAACAGAAGTGACGCTAAAGGAGCATACAAGGTGGTCAAAGATCTGGTAACACCAAGACAAAGCAGGAACTTTATGATCCAGCATAAAAGCGGTAAGTGCCTTATTGAGGAAAATGACATACTGGCACGATGGACAGAGTACTGTTCCAAGCTATATAACTATGAAGGACGAAACGAACATGAGAAAACAATC
Source organism: Ariolimax columbianus (assembly GCA_036924085.1). Lineage (NCBI taxonomy): Eukaryota > Metazoa > Mollusca > Gastropoda > Stylommatophora > Arionidae > Ariolimax > Ariolimax columbianus. Next base: position 47,354,288 of record JAVGWX010000018.1, read on the forward strand.
CCCCCAACATCAACAAATATAGAGGATAACCAACTGATTACGAAGGAAGAGGTAACTGCAGCGGTAAAGACATTGAGAAGAGGGAAGGCGGCCGGCGTGGACAATATACCAGCAGAGCTCTTACAGGCAGGTGGAGAGGTAGTGGTGGAAGGCCTGACACACATCTGCAACAAAATGTTGGCGACCAGAAACTGGCCGGACTTATGGACGAAATCAATGGTTATACCGTTACATAAGTCTGGAAACTTAAAGCTGTGCCAAAATTACAGAACAATAAGCCTCACCAGCCATCCTAGCAAGGTCATGCTTAGATTAATCCTCGACCGATTGAAACCCCAAGCAGAGAACATCATTGCATAGGAGCAAGCAGGGTTCAGACAGGGAAGAAGCACTACAGAACAGATATTTAATTTAAGGCTGCTAATCGAGAAATATCTAGAATAGCAGCAAACACTGTATCATGTGTTCGTTGATTTTAAGAAGGCGTTTGAAAGGGTATGGCATAAAGCGCTATGGGCAACCATGAGGATGTATAATATCAACGGAAATATTATAACGGTCCTTGAACTCCTGTATGACAAGGCGTCCAGTGCAGTTCTTGTGAATGGGAGGCGAGGGGACTGGTTTCGCACATCAGTTGGTGTGAGACAGGGGTGTACACTCTCTCCAACTCTTTTCAATATATTACTTGAGGGAATTATGAGTGAGGCACTTGGAGGTCACGTTGGTACTGTCAAGATAGGAGGCCGAACGATTACCAACCTTCGTTTTGCAGATGATATCGACGGGTTGGCAGGTTCAGAAGCAGAACTCCAGGAATGGGTCAGAAGACTCGATGGAACAGCTCTTGACTATGGTATGGAGATAAACGCCAGAAAGACAAAATTAATGACCAACAACGCCAAGGGCTTCACTAGCAGGATAAAAGCTAACGGTCAGGAACTCGAAGTGGTTGACCGTTTTAAATATCTTGGGTCGATTGTCAGTGATGCCATGAAGGATCAAAATGTAAGGTGTTGGCCAGAATAGTACAGACAATAGCGGCGCTTGAATGGCTTAACAAAGTCTGGCAAGATAAACGGTTAGCACTATGCACGAAAATCAGATTATTGGGTACAATGGTCCTGTCAATATTCCTCGATGCTTGCAAGACATGGACAGTTGCAGCTGACCTTCAACGAAGGATACAGGCCTTGGAGATGAGATGTATCCGAAGACTTTTAAACGTCACGTACAAAGATCGAGTTACAAATGAGGAAATACGAGATAGAATTACAACAGCAATAGGGCCTTTTCATGGCAACTGTCAAAAGAAGGCAACTCGCTTGGTACGGCCACATATCGAGATCAAATGGTCTTGCAAACACAATCCTCCACGGGAAGGTGCATGGCAGACGACGAAGAGGCCGGCCCAAAAAGAGATGGAAGGACAACATAAAAGAATGGACCAATCTCCGACCAGAAGTCACAGAAAGCGGCATCTGACAGAGAAGGGTGGCGTGGCGTTGTGAGGATGTCTTCATGTGTGCCCCAACGACCTCACCGGTTAAGGGATGACCTGACCTGACCTGGAGTGCTATAAACTGGTTGTATACAGACTCTATAGAGCCTTCTAACCCAGTATAATGAAGTTAAATTATTAGAAAGGGCCCAGATGTTGCCTCGTGTCTTTCCTGGCTTGTCTTACGAACTTTCATGTGGCTATTAGCAGTAAGTTTGTTGGTGGTTTCTTTCTTGTGACTTGCTGGGAATGGAGATGGTGTGGCTCCTGGGGATTCCGGTTCCTAGCTTTCTGCTGTTGACATTTAGTCTTCCCAACAGTATCGTGTCTGCACTCTTCCTTCGGAAGTACTGGTAATTGTACTCTTTTGATGGACTTCTTTTTTCTTTTTTTCGCCTCACTTTCTACCAAGTGTAGCCATGACCTTCTTTACTCTTTAAAGAAGTAGTAAAGAAGGCAATGACACAGCCCAGTGTCGTGGTATGTATTTGTTTTTGGCCTTTCTCATGACTAGAGTAACATTTTCGGCAAGACACATTTACGCTGTCTATTCACCTTTTCTTCGGTTTGCCTACCACCCTTCTTTCTGATGTTCTCCTGTAGAAGGTTGCATGAACAATGTGGAATAGTTGCATTTTCACAATGTGGTCAAACTAATTCATTCTCTGTTGCTCGAGGTACTGTAGGCAGGGAATTGTTCCAACCTTCTGACGGATATTCGCATTTATGATTCTGTCTCTTCTGGTGTTGTTAGTGACCTTTCGCAAACTTTCGTTCCTGTGCCTTATTCAATGCCATGCCAGGCACTGGTAGCACAGGGTTTGGATGAAGATACTATTTATCATCTGCTTTTTTGCTTGAAGGGAAACCTTTTAGCGTCTTAGCCGTGGAGACAGCTGGTAGGCGACATCGTTTGCCCTCTGCACTCTCATCTCTATCTCTCTGTCGAGCCTGCCTAGAGACTAGTTAATTGTTAATCTGTCATTGTGTGGTGGTCTTACTACTTGTGCATTTTCCATTTTCATCATCATCACCTCAAGAAGGTATGTCAACCTCAATGATTAGTAAGTAAATCTATAAAAATCAATTAATTTGAGCTGCATAGGAAGAACAACAAAGCTCCATACTAACTATGGACCAATCTTATTCTCACTGTTCTAAAAATATATTTAAATTTACTTGACCTCTTAAATTACCTGTTATCTCTGACTTCACCGTCCATCTTTGGCCTACATATTTCGGGTCCAGTCTTGACTGTTTATTATTATTTGTTTCCTCCTTAAGGCCCTCTTGTCCCATAATTTATTTTTAATTTGTGAATCCTTTCATCTGATGTTATTCGTTATGTTTGATTGCTACTTCATGCACTCTTTCAGCATGGTATTTGTAGTAATTTACCTAACATAATGAGTTTATTAGAACAGAAATAGACTTTTAATAATGTTGAATAATACGCTGAGTAGGGAATGTCATTGAGTGGATACAGAACTCTCTTACTGAGAAGGAGTAAAAAGTCGCTGCATTTACTTGCATGTAGTAAACGTCGACTAAAGAGAAGTGTGCATGGTGCTAGCAACCTCATCATGTCGCAAAACAAATTGCTACATAAACTACACAGGAAAAGTACGTAAGGTGCCTTGGCGATGGCTTTCTGAAGGGGGTCAATGGATCGTGGAATCCTGGTATTCAAACATGCATGTTATGTCTACTGCAAGGTAGCCGAAAGCTGTCTGTAGTCATTTTTGGGGGGTTTATCTACGGCTTAGAATGCCCTACTAACCAACTATAAGCTTGACAAGAAAAGTTCAAGAAAGGCTGGGGATTGCAAAAGGTTGGTCATGTCAACTAGAAAAAATAGATAATGTATAAAAACATTCGCTGGGACAATCACTTTGTACACATAAATGCCAAGAACCAAACAAAGAAAGTGAAGTACTAGATGTTCTGTGATTTAAACCCTGATCACTCAGGTGATGACTTGCCTTAATGCCAGATATATGTTTAAGAATTTAGTCAACTCAACACCAGAGCTGTCGACTTGAGCTTGAGATGTACTTTACTCGCATATGGGTATCCATTTGAGACTCAGCACAAGTATTTTCTATTAACAGCTTGTCTCAACTTGTGACTAGGACAATAATTTGATGAGTGACTTGCACAATAAATTGATGAGTGAGTTGCACAATAAATTGATGAGTGACTTGAACAATAATGTGATGAGTGACTTGGTCAACAATTTAATGAATGACTTGGACAATAATTTAATGAGTGACTTGGACAATAATTTCATGAGTGACTTGAACAATAATGTGATGAGTGACTTGGTCAACAATTTAATGAGTGACTTGGACAATAATTTAATGAGTGACTTGGACAATAATTTGATGAGTGACTTGAACAATAATTTGATGAGTGGCTTGGTCAACAATTTAATGAGTGACTTGGACAATAATTTAATGAGTGACTTGGACAATAATTTGATGAGTGACTTGGACAATAATTTGATGAGTGGCTTGGTCAACAATTTAATGAGTGACTTGGACAATAATTTGATGAGTGACATAGAATATTTTGATAAGTGGCTCAAACAACAAATTGATGAGTGACTTGGACAACAAATTGATGAGTGGCTTGGACAATCATTTGATGAGTGACTTATACAATAGTTTGATAAGTGGCTCGAATAAACAAATTGATGAGTGACTTGGACAATAATTTGATGAGTGACTTGAACAATAATTTGATGAGTTACTTGGACAATCATTTGATGAGTGACTTATACAATAGTTTGATAAGTGGCTCGAACAACAAATTGATGAGTGACTTGGAAAATAAATTGATGAGTGGCTTCCACAATAAATTGATGAGTGGCTTAGACAACAAATTGATGAGTGGCTTGGACAACAAATTGATGATTGGCTTGGACAACAAATTGATGATTGGCTTGGACAACAAATTGATGAGTGACTTATTCAATAAAAATGATGAAATCTTTAAACCATCTCTTCTTGTGCTGTAAGCGCAATGGCCAGAAGTTAGTCGATGGAACGCTTTGTATACCTTGGCAGCAGCATACTCTCTAGAGCAACCCATGTCGATGATGAAGTAAACTCAAGAATTGACAAAGTATTATCAGTTTAATTCAGTTTATCCTGCCATTGGGGCACACTTGTAGACACTCCCACAATCCCATCTCTCTGTCCGCTGCCGCCAGTAGTACCTCCCGAGACGAAGGTTTGACCACTGAGTGGTGTTGTCTGCCCATCTCTTCCCCTGATGTCCCCGCCCTCTCTTTTCTGGTACGGAACAATGCAGTATTGAATTTGTAATTCTGCTGGACCTCGTGACGTCCCCATACCAAGCCATATTTCGTCTTCTGATAGATGTGAACAGATCATCGAAAGGCCCAGTTGCGTTTTTCAATCTCCGTCGTTTTTTTACGTTCGTGACACGATCCTTATATGTAACATTTAAGAGTCTTCTAAAGCACCTCATTTCCATTGCATGTATTCTGCAATGGATATCCACAGTAATAGTCCAACTCTCACAGGTATACAACAATATTGAGAGCTTACCCTGCCATATGGGTTTCAAACTCGTAAGCGACGCTGTTGTCTGTGCTATTCTGGTAATTATCTCAGGCTGCGAGCCTTCGTCACTGATCAGTGATCCCATATGCTTGAACCGGTGTACAACTTCGAGTTCCTGATCATTTGCTTTTATCACAGATTTAAACCCTTCCGTGTTATTAGCCATCAGCTTTGTTTTCTCTGCATTTATCTCCATGCCATAGCTCTGCGCCGCTCTGTCTAATCTACTAATCAGCTCCTTGAGTTCCGCTTCCATGCTTGCCAGACCATCTATATCATCTAAACATCGAAAGGATTGTAATCGTCTTATCACTTATTCTGACCGTACTAACATGTCCCTCCAAGACCACCTCCATTATTCTTTCCAATAAAACACCGAAGAGTGTTTGATAGAGTATACAACCCTGCCTTCCCCTAACAGCATGTATAGACTTTGGAAAACAGAACCACAGTTTGGGACCGGAGAGGAATTAAGCTTATAACCAAATTGAAGTTTTATGCAGCAGTTATCCTACCAACGCTTCTATACGCCTGTGAAACCTGGACTGCGTACAGTAGGCACACGAAGGAGCTCAACCATTTCTATCATGGCTTCCTAAGGAAACTGATGAACATAAAATGACAACATAAAATCACAGACACAGATGTAGAAGTTCTTTCATAGGCTGGCATGTCAAGCATCCACACAACAATGTGCCAATCACAGCTTAAATGGATTGGTCATGTTGTCCGAATGTCAGATGAGCGGCTACCAAAGAAAATATTCTATGGCAAGCTTGAATCAGGCAAGCGAGCTAAAAGTCGACAAACAAAGCGTTACAAAGATACACTGAAAGCTTCACTGAAGAACTGTGGCATTGACCCTGATTCTGCAAATATGGAGGGTTGTGGATAGGGCCTGCTACTCATCATGTAAAAACTATAAAGCACAAGCAAACAAAGATCTGTATAATCCATGACAGAAAAGGAGCAACTCAGTCACTATGATTATGAACTTTCTCAAACATTGAATTCAAGGAGAGAGAAATTAGCTTCTTTAGAGCAGAACTAAACAGAGATTCATTGAGCAATGAATAAGAGGACATAGTAGCACTATTTAAAGTTCTTCTTCATTTTTAAAAATAAACTTTATACTTGTGTGTGTAGGCAAACAGTTGTTGTGTGGTCATATGATTAAGGTGCCGCTTCCATTTGGTCTTCATGTAGGTCACTATTGGGTAGGAATGTTGTTACCTCTAGAACTGATGCCCAGACGGCAGCTTAATTAACAGTCTGCCTTTTTTTATTTTCAACTACCCAGTACAAACGTTATTTTACGTACATGCCACCTCCAAGTTTATCATTAGTAAACAAAGGACTAGGCTCCCATCACATTTCCCTTGTGACCAGGGGATGATTGAAACTTGTGGTATTTGAACAGCCACCGTTTTGCACTTTCTTTCGTTCTTCTCTTGAGATGCGAGCAGCTTACCTCTCAGCTCTATCGTCTCCTTTGCAAATACTCCAAATAGCGTGTTTACTAAAGCAGTACTTGAGGACACTAAAGAAACACTATCGGTGTTGTAACAATCAAAACCCTGGAAAGCAACCTAAAAAGAGGAGGCATGGTGAGTGGTGGGCGAGGAAATACAAAGAAGATATACAATTTTATAACTATTAGAAATAGAAAGGACAAGTGATAAACATGTATTGTAAAACGTGTCCACTAATCAAAACTCAAAATGAATCTGAAACACGAGACTCGTATTTTAGCCTTTCCACTATATGTGTCAATTTATCAAAAACTCTTCACTTACAAATAATATTTTGTCTGCATTCTATAATGTGCCTCGGTGTCTCTGTAAACAGACTTCACAAAAGAAATAGAAATGAGGTATATGACTAGTCTGGATGATATTTCCACTTGAGATGACAAATGAATAAACTTCAGCAGAAGCCAAATCTTGATGAGAAAAGGGAGTTTACGCTTGGTGATAATTTAACAGATTCTACGCCAAGAACCGTAATTTACCGAGAAAATAGCAATGTCTCAAATAATACACATAAGATTTTTATTAAAGCCGCCGACATCATCCGGACAGATGGAATTAAATGTGGTGTCAATAGGATTATTGTGGGAACTACTCACTTGTGCCGAATACATAGCTAGGCTGAAAATAAAAATGGTTCTGCCATCTAGTTTTGAATGCAACCATATCAAGTACTTTTGGCGCTTACTACACAAGAAGGTGTGGTTAAAGATCAGATCTCAATAGTTGCCATCTCCATACTGAAAATCAAATTCAATGGTTTCCCCAACGCTGTCTTTTGTCCTGATTTCGAAATCTGATAGACTTTTTCCCGTCCATATAATAATGTTATACTTTAGTCAAAGTTTGCTATTGCCTAGACTCTAAAAGGTGAGTTCTTCAACCTGAAGAGACTGCTGGCAAGAATAGGAGTACAAATTGAAACTTTGTGAACTTGTCTGTGCTGATGACTGCGCTCTCAATGCCAATTCAAAGACTGAATGCGATGTACTGTTGACCTGTTTGCAGAGGCTTCCGATAACTTTCGTCTCATCATTTCTATCAGTAAGACTGAAGTGCTACATACATTTGTTATTATTTTTTTGCTTAGATGTTTGCCTCACTAGTTTCTACTGGCGAAGGCGCGCCATTTTCCACCCCAGACCGTAGTCCATTTGGCGATATCAGGACGCATAAACCAGTGTTTGGATGCATGTGTGCGTCTGTGTGTACCTATGCTAGGTTTGTGCGCCCTCAGAAGCTAGCCCAACCAAAGTGCAATGGAAGGGCTTCACTACGAGGGCGCGTGTGAAAGTTGTGCAAGGGTGTGACTGTAGGACAGAGTCAAATGAAACAGAGTGAGGTGAGAAGAGAGAGAAGAGTTGCCCCCAGGGTAGAAGACCTCGTCCATCGTGCTACATAAAGCAGCCCCAAGAACTGGACATAGTGAGCCATGTATCACTATCAATAACCAGAAGTCAAATTCGGTCTAACGCTTTGTATACCTTGGCAGCTCACTCTCCAGAGCAGCCAATATTGATGATGAAGTAAACTCGAGAATTGACAAAGCATTTATAGCCTTCAGAAAACTAAGATCCCCAGTTTGGGACCAGAGAGAAATTAAGCTTATAACCAATATGAAGGTTTTGGGAGAAGTCGTCCTACTAACTCTTCTGTACGCCTGTGAGACCTGGACTGTGTACAGTCGTCCTACTAACTCTTCTGTACACCTGAGAAACCTGGACTGTGTACAGTCGTCCTACCAACTCTTCTGTACGCCTGTGAAACCTGGACTGTGTACAGTCGTCCTACTAACTCTTCTGTACGCCTGTGAAACCTGGACTGTGTACAGTCGTCCTACTAACTCTTCTGTACACCTGAGAAACCTGGAATGTGTACAGTCGTCCTACCAACTCTTCTCTACGCCTGTGAAACCTGGACTGTGTACAGTCGTCCTACCAACTCTTCTGTACGCCTGTAAAACCTGGACTGTGTACAGTCGACAAGAGAAGAAGCTTGACCACTTTCAACTAGGATCCCTAAAGACACTGCTGAACATAAATAGCAATATAGGATCAAAGATGCAGAAGTTCTTTCGTCAGCTGGCATGACAAGCACCCACACAACTCTATGCAAATCGCAGCTTAGATGGACTGGTCATGTTGTCTGCATTTCAGATGAGCGGTTTTCAAAGAAAATATTATATGGCGAGCTCGCGGTGGCCAAATAAAACGTTACAAAGACATTCTGAAAGTCTCACTGAAGAACTGTGGCATTGACCTTGATAATTGGGAGAATATTGCTGCTGATCGATCTGCATGGATTAGCAAAGTCTCCGCTGGCACGGCGCAAATGTAGCAGACAAGAAATAAGAATGTTGCACAGAGATGAGCCACACGAAACACAAGAAACAAGATGTGTCCGTCTGACCGACAGACAGTATTTCTCTGTCCTCAGTATGACAGACGATTTCGGGATCGGATTGGTTTGATCAGCCACCAAGGAATTCTCCGCAGAATTGACATATGACAAACAACAACAATGTTATCAGCCCACTTAAGCGTTGCCTTCCTCTAGCACACTTCCTCTCAGCTTTGTCTGCTGGCACGGTTTTCACCAATGTGCTAAAACTTTTTGTAATGCCAAAATATTGTAACTTTATTATTCTGATTTAGAACTAATTCTCTTACTTCTCTAAAATTTTCTCATTTCTTTTCTTTATTTTCTACACGATGTGCGTAGTCTGCTTCTTTTTTTTTTGTTTTTTTTTTGCGTTCGTTCTAAATCTCCCGCTACCAAACCCCGAACATGGTTTAGCGTTTAACATGATGTAGTCTGGATAACGGAATTGGTTGTTTCGCTAGTTTACAGCTAGACTGCAAAATTCGCATTTTTCCGCCCGATACATCCGTCTTAGGCAGCAAATGTAGTCTTCTACGTATGAGCATTTCAAAAGCTTCAATTATCTTCTTCAAATGATAGTTTATTTGTGTCTTCTAAATTTGGTCACAATGCGATGTGAAGGTGGCATATAAAATATGGATAATTCACGTGGTAAAATTCATACAACAGAGGGAACTTACAACAACCGACCAAACACACTTGACGCAAGACATGTTAACCTCCTTCTACCGTTACAAGGCTCAATTGTACGAGAAAAGGGATCAACAAAACACTATTACAAAAAACTGCTCTTCCAGCCTGCACCAGAGGAACCGTACTTCGAACCAAACATTACTGTAACCAACGTCTATAAGCAGTTGCTGAATTCACCTGCCTAGGCAGTACCATCACCAGACAGTCGCTAGCCTCACCTGCCTGGGCAGTACCATCACCAGACAGTCGCTAGCCTCACCTACCTAGGCAGTACCATCACCAGACAGTCGTTAGCCTCACCTGCCTGGGCAGTACCATCACCAGACAGTCGCTAGCCTCACCTGCCTGGGCAGTACCATCACCAGACAGTCGCTAGCTTCACCTGCCTAGGCAGTACCATCACCAGAGGAGAGTATCAACTATGAGGTCAATAACAGGATTATTAAGACGAACTCTGTGTTTGGGAGGCTCCAAGCAATTGTTTGGAACCGACGAGGCATCAGTGTCACCACCAAGGTGAAAGTATATCTGAATGTACTTTTATCCACTCTGCTGCATGCCTGTGAGACATGCGCAGTGTATAGCAGATATGCCAAACAGCTCAATCTCCCTCCCCCCCCCCCCCCCCCCCCCATTGAGCTGTCTGCGGAGGAAGCTCAGGATCAGGTGGCAGGACAAAGTGTCTAGCTCTGAAAAATTATTAACAATTCTAACACTTTGAGCATCCATACACTTTTTCTAAATAGCTCAGCTAGTATGAGCGAGACATCTTGTTCGCGTACCAGATGAGCGCTTCTGATATACGGTGATCTTACAACAGGCAGACGTTCACTAGGGAGGCAAAAGAAACATTACACAGACTCTTGGAAAGCGTCTCTGAAAAGCTGCAATATAGAGGTCACCTTGTGGGAGATGTTTGCACAAAACGATACTAGCTTCACCGAAGGTGCTCAGATCACAGAGAATATAGCTATCGCGGAATATTAGCTAAATCGTGCTGCCCACACACACAAAGAAACGATGATTAAACAGTCGGCTCACTACATGTGTGCCCTGAGTGTGGCAGGGTATGCCGTTCCAGGATTGGTATTTACAGGCATAAGAGAATAGATATTCCAGTAATAGTCTGATGCGGTCGCAATCTTCGTTTGCGATTGGCTACTATTATTACTATTATTATTACTATTATTATTACTACATAGATACCATCTCCTTTGGTAGGGAATGAAAGCAGTGTTGGGCGGAAAAAAACAGACCTCGAGGTCCTGTTGAAGACGGATGTATCGGACCGAAAGGTGCAAATATCGCAGTCAAGCTGTAAACTAGTGACACAATGCATTCCGTTCTCCGGACTATATCCTGCTACCTGCAAAGCCCTGATTAGGGCTTGGTAGCCGAAGATTGAGAACGAACGCAGAAGAAGAAGAAGACCTCGAGGTATAACAACTGATAAGTGATAATAATTGGAATAATGGTGCTGCCATGCATACAGGTGATCTGTACTGAGCATTGATAAAACAAGCTGGGTTTCTCTTCTAGAATGGGAGACAATGTCGTTGACCAGTAGGGAATACGTGACAGCAAACTTTACTGAAGAATTGATATTGAGGCTTTGATGTACATACATGAAACTGTTTTAGCAATATCTGACTTTATAGTGTTTCCTGCTTCAGAAGGTGCAAACAGGTTGAATATAGCACGGGTGGTTAGCTGGCATAGAGGCATCCAACTTGCGGAGTCTTAAGTCGATGTACTGTCCTGATCATGCTGTGGTTTTCAGCTTCTTCTTCTTCTTCTTCTTACACTGTCAGACGTTGACCTTTATTTTTTCGAAAAAAAAGCAGCGGTCATCTTGAGGCTGTCGACACTGCCGTAGAGCGTGTCTAGTGTTGCCACTAGTGATGGCCCCATGTGCTTTCTCTGGTCCTCGTATATCGGGCAGTTTTGCAGCAAATGTTCAGCGGTCATTTTCCCGGTACCGCACGGGCATTCGTCGGTACCACCTATCTTCAATTTGTTGAATAGGTGGTACCTCAATATATTGTGGCCAGTGCGATGTCTGAAGACCACGACCTGCTCTCTTCTGTTCAACTGGTAATAGGCATCGTTTTTTGTGTAGCCAGTATGTTCTCTTTCCCATTTGGTCATGTATCTAGCTCTAATAAGCCGTTTTGACTCTTCGTATGTCACACTGGTATCTGGTTGTGGTAGTCTTGCACCTTCTTTTGCCAGTCTCTCTGCCTCTTCGTTGCCTTGGATGTTGCAATGGGATGGAACCCACTGTACCACTACCCTTTTTGGTGCGGACTGATGGCATAGTTGACAGAGTACTGCTCTTAAATCATTAAGTTCAGTATTTTTCTGGCTTTTCAGTGCTGCGACTACGGCCAGAGCATCTGTAAGCAGGACTATATGGCTTTCATTCCTTTTACCTGTCATCATTTCTTCCACTGCCGCCCTCAGTGCCTCTGCCTCCGTTCTGAAATTGCTTGTGTATTTTCCAGTTGCCAATGACAGTGTTATTTTCCTGCCATTTGGTAGGCTCAGCAATGCCCCTGCACCTTCGTTCTGTGTTGTGTTTGTTACAAAACCGTCGGTGTATGCATGGGTCCATTCCATGCTTGGGTAGTTTTTCGTTATGTACCTCAGGGTTGTATCTCTTCTTTCTTTTTCAGTCTGGCAGTTTTTGTTTCCAATACCTGGTATATTTTCTACCACCTCTGGAAATATATCCTGCCTCCAGGTAGGTTTTCGTACAGTAGGGATGGGCTTTGGTGTTGTTAGTGCGTTCATAGTGTCTTCGTGCATCTTTACTTTGGCTATCTCTGCAAAGTTTCTCCGCTTAAGTTTCCCATTTCCAAAATGTGGTTTTCAGCAATTTACTTCTGCGTTCAGGTATTTGGACATGCTAGATTTATAATCCAGTCGCCAGGACGAAGTTCACAGCCGTTTTAAGGTCTTGATGTCAGCCCAGTATCTTCTGGCTCAGTTCTGCTTCGTCTGGCCAGATTTACCGTCGCACGTCTTTGTAGGCTGCGCTAGTTGACCATTTGTTCTGCTGTGCCCGGCCATTGGGTTAGCAGAGGTTCCGATCGACGTTAAGGACCTACTCCGATCCTGTCTGGTTAAAGCTGGTAGGAACCACGTCATGATGAGATCCACGATTGCTTCATGATCATGCCCTGTGGTTGGAAATGTGTTCTAATTTTTCCCGGTACATGCTTCAAAACTAACACCGTCCGTCATCGGCAAACTGGACTATGTTTTTTCCGGGTCGTCTCCAGTAGTCCATTTACCTACCGAAGGTGACTGCAAGGCAGCAGTTGTTTATTGTTTCTTATGTTACCTAGTATGTACCCAGTTCATCAGCTGTTTAAACTGCACGGCAATGAAAAATTACTCACAATTTTCTGTCGGTTGCGGGTCTAGTCGATGCAGATTACCTATGCACGCTACTATTTTCACCACAACTTCGGAAGATGTTATTGTTTCGAATGTCCACAATAAGCAGGTCTACTCTTTTGTGGGCCCTCAAAAGACGTTAAGTGAAGGGTTGCGGTAGTTTTTCTCACATCCCGAGCGTGCTGATGAAGGTAGCCAGGGTTCGCCAGTTGCTTGTGTTATGCTTGGCTTCATCTTCGTGTCTCTCACTACTACAGGGATCACGTCGATTTCTCACCTTGTTAGCCAGGAAGCCATGAAAGCAATCCGTTTCAACGGAGGGCTACGAGCAAGCCGAGGTGAGGGTCTTGACCAGTATATTTTGCCTGACCCTGACTAACATGTCTGATTTGTATATTTTGCCTTCTTCTTCTTCTTCTTCTTCTTTGTCTTTTTCTTTTTCTGCGTTCGTTCTCAATCTCCCGCTACCAAGCCCTGAACAGGGCTTTGTAGGTAGTACGTAGCAGAATGTAGTCCAGAGAACGAAATGCTTTGGGTCGTTAGTTTACAGCTTGACTCCGATATTTGCACCTTTCAGTCTGACACATCCATCCTCGGCAGTATAGTTTGCCTACCCAGACGTTTGCCTTCCTCCCCTCGAGAGATATGTCTGTAGAACAACCATTCTGATTAAGTAGCCTGACCTAAAAGGCAGCCTCTGGCGGCCATTGGTCAACAGCAATGAAAGAACTTACCCCTTTTTGACAACGAAAACAGATTTCAGATTTTTCTGAAGCACAGTCACATTCATTCTGAATAGAACAGTGCGAAGACAATTCATTCTTTGTCAGAATTATAGTTATGAGGAAAGACTAAAAGTAAAACTGGTCGTCTATGTCTCGAACAAAGAATTCGAGGTGACTTAATACAAGTGTATAAACTATTATATGGAAAGGATAAATTAGACTATACCAAGTTTTTCAAAGTACGACCGGCTGCAAGAACAGGAGGGCACATCTACGTATTGTTTAAATTCAGGTCCATATCAGATTTTAGGAAATATTTTTTTAGTCAGAGAGTTTGTAAATTCTTGGAATGCATTGCCGAAGGTATAGTGTAAGCAGTCAGTTAATGCATTCACAAATAAATTGGATGTTCGCAGTATTTTTAGTATCCATAGAATGAAATAAACTGAGTGTATACAAACTCTGTAGAGAGTTCTAAGCCAGTATAATGAGGTTTAGTTTAGGTTCAGCGATATTTACATGAATGTCTAGAGTTGTTCCCCTTTCTGTGGAATGGTATGCTTTACTCTGTCACTCCAAGTTACCCCTCCCGCAGGCCATTCATTAGCTGAACTCTGGAGGAAATTTCCTACAGTCAACACAGCCCCTATAGAATAATCCCGGAAAACGTCGCATTGAAAAATGGATTTAACTGAAGCAGGTTGCAGTTAAGTTAACGGCCTCATCATTATGATTAGACTAAAGAGAAAGAAAATAAACCTAACAATGATACAAGTCTACGCACCAACATCCAACATTGAAATACTTTGGTCAGATCAAAAGATATAGTTGTCTTAAAGGTAATGGAAGGTATGGTAACGGGCAAGAGAGGCAGAGACAGACCAAAAAGGCGATTTAAGGAACTGAATGCTTGGATAGGATTCTGGAATAGGCTGAAGATGTGCAGGTGATTGAGTTTCCTTCAGACATGTTGAAGTGGGAGCGACGTTCTGCAAAGGATGTTCTACATGATGATGATCCAGGTCACTTGGATCGAGGTGCTGCAGAAACCTGTATCTGGTCAACACTTGCCTTACGATACGTGAGAGTTACTAAACATACTGCAAGCAGGTGTGCCACGATGCAGGAAGAACTTAAAGATATGTAGATTCATGGATGATGAGACATGCAATAGGAGAGCAACAACAGACACAAAAGACCAAACGTTCTGCAATATGAATTATGTTTGGCTTGGCTTCGTTCGTTCTCAATCTCCAGCAACCAAATCCTGAAAGAGCTTAAGTAGTAGAATGTAGTTCAGAGAACGGAATGCGTTGTGTCGTAGTTTACAGCTTGACTGCAATATTTGCACCTGTCGGTCCAACACATCCGACTTCAGCAAGCATTTTTTGAGTACCGGGTTAGCATTCATTCTTCGATCCCTTCTCCTTAGCCAGTCTGCCCTGCTGCAGTCTGTTATCCAGGATCACTGCGCGGAGGTGTAGAACGGTCTTGGCAGCTCTGGTTCGCTGGCCCTGACGCTAGCAGTCAGCTATGGGTCGCTGACCACTGCAGCTCATGCGCTGTTCCGCATCTTGATCCCTGAATTATGTTTGACATGTTAAGGAGACAAAACAATCCACGTGGCTGAACATTAGAAACATGATGTATTACGTGGTACCGGATTTCCCTTCCAGTGACATCTCTATTCTTCCAGACTACACTAAAGCAGTCCGTTTCCAGGGCCACCGCTTGGAGGCGGAATATTGTCTTGTTCAGTTCTAGTTTGCTCACCCTGATGCAAGCCCCCAACTATGAGTTTCTAGCTGCTGTCAGCTACTGAGCCGCATCTCGGTTCCGTTGCTGTCATTTTTTTCTTCATTTTTTTTTATTTATTGCATTCCCCGAATTTCTCTAATCCCCAAGGTGGGTTGCGTTGTACTGTGGCTTTTATTTTCGCGCCTGTCGGCCCAGTGCATCCGACTTCAGCATGCATTTTATGTAAGGGTCTGCTTCCTCCTACATATTTTAAGGGTTTGCTTCCCTGGGGTAACGGCTGGTGCCGTGATGGGGATCGAACCCAGCACCTTCAGGGTGTGAGCCGTGTCACTTAACCACTAGCCCACGCCGTCCCCATCTGCTGTCATTTGAAACGGATAACAGAATTGTCGGGGATTGTCGCAATAGCCAGTTGTTGTTGTTTAATGCCCACAAAGAGTAAGTTGACGCTTTTGAGCGCCACTAAAAAGGACGTTAAGTGGTGAGTTGTAGTAGCTTTCCTCACATCCCGAGAATGCTGATAAAGGTGGATCGCGGTCCTCCAGGTGGTTGGGCTATGCTTGGCTTCATCTTAGTGTCGCTCACTACTACGGGGATCACATCGGTTTACATCTCGTTAGTCAGGCTGCCTTGAGAACAGCATGGTTCCAGGCAATGCTGCACGGAAGAGAGATTGTGGTCTTGGTCAGGGTATTGTGCCTGACCCTGACGCGACGTCCTGGTCAGTATGGGGTGCCTGACCCTGACGCGACGTCCTGGTCAGTATGTTGTGCCTGACTGGACTAACGACTCAGTTCCCCAGGTGTGCCAGTAAACAACGTTAGATACTCACTGGTTCATGGTTCGTAGTATGTCCATGTCATATTATATTGAATTACGTTCAATTGTTCGGAAAATACAGTTTTGTTGGAAGTAAATGAACAAGGTTTACAAACCTAGTGGCATCAGCAAAAAACATCATAATCAAAGAGTACGGATTACATATCAACATTGAGAAATACAAAAATTAATAATCTCTTCCAAAACCATCTTAGGTTCGCTGATAACATAATTATCTGCAACCATACCATGTTGGTGAAGGCAGTATTAAACGCAAGATGAAAGACAGTTGTCCAAGAGCGAGACAACGTTATAGTGAGCTGACAACTTCAGGAGATGGACTAGAAAGAGGCTGTCAGGTTGCATTAAAGATCAAGATGCTGAGAAGTGCATGAGCTGCAGCCGTCATCGATGCAAAGCTGACTGCTAGCGTCAGGGCCAGCGACCCAAAGCTGACTGCTAGCGTCAGGGCCAGCGACCCAAAGCTGACTGCTAGCGTCAAGGATAACGACCCAGATCTGCCAAGACCCTTTTGCGTCTCCATGTGATGATCCTGGATAACCGGCTATTACTGGCTAAGGAGAAGGGATCGAAAAGGGAAGGCTAACCCTATACTGGCTAAGGAGAAAGAATCGAAAAGGGAAGGCTAACCCTATACTGGAAAAGGAGAAGGGATCGAAAAGGGAAGGCTAACCCTATACTGGAAAAGGAGAAGGGATCGAAAAGGGAAGGCTAACCCTATACTGGCTAAGGAGAAGGGATCGAAAAGGGAAGGCAAACCCTATACTGGCTAAAGAGAAGGGATCGAAAAGGGAAGGCTAACCCTATACTAGCTAAGGAGAAGGGATCGAAAAGGGAAGGCAAACCCTATACTGGCTAAGGAGAAGGGAACGAAAAGGGAAGGCTAACCCTATACCCAAAAAATGACATGCTGAAGTTGGATGTATCGGACCGAAAATGCAAATAACACAGTCAAGCTGTAAACTACAACACAACGCATGCCGTTCTCCGGACTACATCCTGCTACTTGCATAGCACAGCAGTTTTCATGATTGAGAGTTTGAGAACGAACAAAAAACAAGAATAAAAAGAATGCACCATCTTCTTCAATCAACTGATGCTACGCACATAGCCGGGTTAAGTTCACGAAGAAGACTGCATTTCAGGCCTCTGCAGGTCCCCTACATCATCAAAGCAAGACACAGAGAGAGTAAACTGGAGAGCCATTCCACTAAAGCCGACCTTCTTTGTGAAACTGGCATTTCAACTGAACATAATTATTTGATCATATTTTGCACCCCAGTAACACACTGACAAGTATAAATTGTATAAATAAATGTCAACAGCAAGAAATAAATATTTATTATTTGTTTTAAAACAACCTGAAGCATAACAAAAAAACAAAAAAAACAAAACAAGAAAAGCGAAAACTTCGTGTGTTTTATATTAACGTGTTTGTTTGACTGAGCTCTTGTGTTGCGGCAATTTTCGGACATTCCGTGAGTTCTAAGGGAGATAACAATGATAAACTGATTGTTTCCACCGGCTTGAGAACGTTCCAACAGACATTTTTCTGATCGCTTCATATTTCCAAGCGCTTTCAAATTTCATCGCTAAGTATGGCCGAGACTACACAACGGTGGATTCCTCTTGAATCTAATCCAAGCGTATGTTTTTGTTATGATCGTTCGGTTGTATTGACGATTGCACTATTATCTTCACAGCCACATTATTCATGATATAATGATATATATAATATATTGATAATGCCGGCCGGTTGGTACAACCGTACATTCCAGAACAGAACTCCGTCATTTGAATTGTCCAGTCCACCATGAAATACGATCCCAATACCTTCACCACTTTTTAATATATGCTTCTTTTGCATTTAATATGTTTTGAATATCGCTATATTCTGTAGTCTCTCTTATTTTTATTTTACATTATAATTGTTATAATTATTCGATTGCCGCGAACCTCAGTCACAGTAGTACTGTGTCAGTCATACTCATAGTAGTCATACTCATAGTGATAGTCATATCATGTCATATGTTTTAAAAGTCATAATTAGTACTGATAGTAGTTGAAAATAATCATTATATTATTAATCATACTCATAGCAAATTTCTAATTTAATTTAGTTCGTTAACATTTCAGTTGCATTCATTCGTCATTAGTGACATTAGTATTTCCAAACTTGAAAATGAAATACGTAGACTAATCACTACTAAACTAATGTCAGTAATGTAGCCTAGTTTTGTTAAAATACTAACACTTACACTGCAATGTCCCATACTCCTCAGAAATAATAATTCAAAGATGCAATTGAGTTTAAACTTTAAAATTAACTTGTTTGTTTATATAATTAATACAAGAGGTAGTATAATATTTACAGGCTAGTAAGAAATGGTATTGGCTCATTGACATACAGACACCTCTTATTATTAATTGTAGTTACATCTATTTGTATTATCATTAGACTATATAGTCCATTTCCTTACTGGTTTAGCAATATACTTATTTATTGTTTACTTAGCTGAAAGTAGTGAAAGCAAACAAGATTTGCAGGAACTAAGTAAAGTAACTTAGTAAGCAACAACAACCTAGAATCTTAATTTGGTCATATGGAGAGAAGAATCCTGGATTGCATATTTCTCAAGATTAAGAAAACTAAATAAGGAAAAGTTAGAAATGTTCATTGTGAAAAAAGAATTAACAGATTTGTCATACATATCAAACATGTTGGTCCAATATAAAGATATAATATTAGACATATACTAGCCCCTTTGCTAAAAGCTAAACTGGAAAAGGAGAGGACAAACAAACAAAAGGAAGACACTATAAATGGAAGGAAAGCATAAAAAGGACAGAGAAAAGCCTGTCAGATTTCACCATAAAGACAAGATGCAGATGTTGGAAATTAGATGCATCTAACCTTGATACTTAGATGGAAACTAATTTGATCTAACATTTTTCTTGATATACATCTTCATTATTTTTTTTGGCTTCTGTCTTGGTCTACATTATTTTCTTGGCTACTGCCTTTGTCTACATTATTTTCTTGACTACTGTCTTTGCTTATATTATTTTCTTTACTACTGTCTTTGCTTAAATTATTTTCTTGACTACTGTCTTTGCTTATATTATTTGCTTGACTACTGTCATTGCTTATATTATTTGCTTAACTACTATCTTTGTCTATATTATTTTCTTGGCTACTGCCTTTGTCTACATTATTTTCTTGACTACTGTTTTTTCTTATATTACTTTCTTAACTACTCTCTTTTGTCTACATTATTTTCTTGGCTACTGCCCTTGTCTACATTATTTTCTTGGCTACTGTCGTTACTTATATTATTTTCTTGACTACTATCTTTTACATTATTTTGTTGACTATTGGTTTTGCTTATATGATTTTCTTGACCACTGTCTTTGTCTACATTATTTTCTTGACTACTGTCTTTGTCTACATTATTTTCTTGGCTACTGTCGTTACTTATATTATTTTCTTGACTACTGTCTTTGCTTACATTATTTTCTTGACTTGGTTTTGCTTATATGATTTTCTTGACCACTGTCTTTGTCTACATTATTTTCTTGACTACTGTCTTTGTCTACATTATTTTCTTGGCTACTTTCCTTGTCTACATTATTTTCTTGACTACTGTCTTTGTCTAGATTATTTTCTTGACTACTATCTTTTACATTATTTTGTTGACTACTGTCTTTGCTTATATTATTTTCTTAAATACTGTCATTGTCTACATTATTTTAATTTCTGTCTTTGTTTACATTTTTGTCTTGACTACTGTCTTTGCCTACTTTGTTTTCATTTCTTTTTAAATTGTTTAGATACATTAGCCATTCTTAATTTGAACACATGTTACAGCTTAAAGGTCTATATCAGGGGCAAAGAACAATATAAATAGATGTGATTAACTATTCTAGGTGAATAAAATAAAAATGCCAGATCATCCAATAAATGACAGGAACAATTGAATGGGAAGAGAAATCACTTCGTATCAAAAACAAAAGATCTTGCAAGAACAGACCCAATCATAAGCCAGACAGTGGCTAGAGATCTTAAACAAACATCCCAATGTCAAACAATGTATTTACTGCCTGACAACACTTTCAGCAGAACACTTAAGGTTGGTCCTTCAGTGTATCCCTTATCACTGCAATATTGAAAGCAATGAAACTGCAGACAAACTGGCAAAGTGTGAAGGAGCTTCCCCACAGTCAGGAGCATGACGTAAAATAAGGCCAAGACAATCACTAAAACCAGCTTCAAGGGGGAAATGGGCTGATCAACACCCTGCCTTCCGAAAGAAAACTACTATTATTTTAACTAGAGAGGACCAAGTCATCTTCAGGCTGAGGACTGGACATAATAGACTTGTCATCTTTTCAGCAAAATGAGGATTGGGACATTTGACAGGTGTCCATGTGGGGAGCATACCATGACTGTGCAACACATCCTACATAACAGCATGCTCACACAATAACTAAGAGCAATACTGGCCTTACGAGACAAAAACTGTACAGCGATAAATAAAACAACCTTACAAACAACGGTGTTCTTTGTAAGAGAAACTGATACCGTGATCTGAGGATGAACGAAGTAGAATAATAAAAAGCTACAAATGCTACATCTTGGTGGATAAACAAACACTTGATTGGATGGACATCACAAGGATGTGTTAAAGTATGAAGAGGGGGGAGAGTGTGAAGGCCCAATAGAGTATAGAGAGGAATGAAAGAAATGGAAATAAACTATTGTGAAAATTGTAACTAAGAACATAGGGGATAAAATAAATGTAGGCAATTTGATTACAAAAAAGGGGCAAGTGAGGGAATTAAACTGGATAACATCAGAAAGAGGTATGTATGGTGTTCGGGTCATCTAGTCTGAATAAAGATTTTAAACAAGATTTTTAGGACAAATCTACTGCCAAAAAAAAGTGTGAAATGTATGATTTAGTTTTTCAAAGTTTTGAATTTTTAAGACATAATTCACACAAATCAAAGAAGTTTTATACACACCTTAATTGATAAAAAATTGTTTTGTAACTTTTAAAATGTATAATAATATAGCTAATTTATGAACATGACTTAATAGTAATACAATACACAACAATAGTGTTATAATATTATTCTTCTTCATCGTTCTATCTCAAACTCCCGCTAGTAAGCCCTGAAAAGGACTTTGCAAGTAGCAGGATGTAGTCCGAGGAATGGAATGCGTTGTCATAGTTTACAGCATGACTGTCATATTCGCACCTTTCGTTCTAACACATCTGACTTCAGCATGGCATTTTAGTGTATGGGTTAGCCGTTGCTCTTCGATACCTTCTCCTTAGCTAGTTTGGATCGCTGACTGCTGCTGCTCGACATTTGATTCCATATTATGTCTTAGTCGACCTATATTTCTACAGGGACAGATGCTCCTGTGCAGGTTCCAGCTCTGTTGTGAGCTGGATGTAGCCGGGAGAAAGATTTCCTGCCTAGCAGGTTAGGCTCGAGCGGCTTATAACTCCGCTGGCTACGTTGGGACAAGTGCCGGGGAAGGTCGTTAACCGATGTGCGAGTCCATCTTAATAGACTCAAACACTAGAGCAATGTAGACCTGCAGCCTGTTAGGCGCCATCTATGCCGATCTTAACAAACTACCTAACCATCACTGGTGTTATACAATGTCACAGTCGCCTCTTACGACATGCTCTCTGTGGCAGTGGCCCTATTCTTGTTTGTCATACACAAAGACCCCGGCGGACCACATCTGATAGTAGCGCCAGATTATAAAGTAATATTGTTATTATTACTTACTACTTACTTAGTCGCTCCTCTTCTACCGTGAGGTGTAGAGGTTTGCCAAAGAGAATGCCACACTGCCCTATCCGCCGTCTTTTTCCTGGCCTCTTTCCAATCCAGCCCTCTATCACTTAGGGACTGTCGTATGTTGTCTTCCCAACGTACTTTGGGACGTCCTGGGGGTCTGCGTCCTTGACTTTTTATCTCCCATGACCGCTTTGGTATCCAATCTTCTTCCATGCTACAGACATGGCCAAACCACTGTAGTTGGGACTGCTCCACTCGTGTCTGCAGGGGTTGAACTTCAAGATTGCTACGTATTGTCTGGTTACGGATCTTCTCCCTTTTCGTCACCTGAACCGCCTTTCTTAGGTATCTCATTTCTGAAGTTTGTAATTGCCTTTCTTGGGCTGTAGTCATTGCCCATGACTCGCATCCATATGTTAGAACACGCACATAGGTCAAGCGGTATACATCTATCTATGTTTTCCTGCTTATTTCTCTTTTACTGAGGAAACCTCTGTATATTGCATGGAAAAGTCTACCTGCTGCTGCCCTTCGTGCAGTTAACTCATCTTTGATTCCTCTCCTGCTGTCTATTACCACCTAGATATTTAAAGTTGCTGACCTGCTCCAGTGCTCGTGTTCCCAGGGTTATCTGATGTCTTTTTTCATCTCTGGCGATCACCATGGTTTTTGTTTTGGAGTTGCTGATGTGCATTCCTCTCTTCTTCAACTCTTCTTCCCAGGCCTGCAAGTTGATCTGGAGATGTGCTTCGGTTTTCGTGATCAGGGCCACATCATCTGTAAATGCTAGTTCTGATGTGTAACTTGGTCTCATCTTCCAGTACCCTACTTCATACTTTTTTGTCCGTTCCTTGCAGGCTTTGATGACTTCATCCATGAGAAGTATGAAAAGGTACGGTGATATAATGTCCACCTGTCTTACTCCGCTAGTGGTCTTGAACTCTCCTGACTTTTGATTTGATGTCCGCACACAATTTCTGCATGTTTTATAGAAACTTCGTATGGCAGAGATCAGGGGTTCTGGGATGTTCTTCCTTGTCAAGCACTCCCAGAGTTTGTCGCAAGGAACTTTATAAAATGCTTTCTCCAAATCCAAAAAGCAGAGATGCATGTCTTTATCATATTCAAGAGCCTTTTCACTTAGCTGTCGGGGTAAAGATAAGGTCTTGAGTACTTCTGTTTACCCTAAACCCACATTGAGTTTCATCCATATTCGGCTCTGCTAGACCTCTTAATCGCCGTTCTAGAATCCTAGAGTAGACTTTCCCAGGGACACTGAGAAGGGAAATACCTCTGTGATTTTCACATTGTCGATTGTCGCCGTTTTTAAATATTTGTATTATTATTGCAACCTCCCAGTCTCTTGGTATCTTCTTGTGGCACCAAACTGCCTTGAGAATCTTCATGAATAGTATCTCTCCTGCCGCTCCAATGTATTTAACCATTTCTGGTGTTATACCATCATGTCCTGCTGCTTTACCAATCTTAATTTTTTCCAGTGCTGCCTTTAGTTCTTCCATTGTGATATTATCGTTTCCCTCCATGGCTCCCTCTTCTTGAATTGGGACTGTTACTTCCAGA
Source organism: Ariolimax columbianus (assembly GCA_036924085.1). NCBI lineage: Eukaryota > Metazoa > Mollusca > Gastropoda > Stylommatophora > Arionidae > Ariolimax > Ariolimax columbianus. Next base: position 47,378,109 of record JAVGWX010000018.1, read on the forward strand.
GCTTGGTTTTCCTCCACTTCAAGATCTGAGAAATATTCTTTCCATCTGTTCATTACCTCTTCTGGGGTGGTCAACAGCGCACTTTATTTATCTTTAACAAATTTCAGGGGGTATTCCTTTTCCTTCCTTATGTTCTTTAAGGTCCTGTAGAACAGTTTCTGGTTTTCTCCAGCATTATTTTCCAGTTTCTCTCCAAATTCTTCCCAGGATTTCTGTTTGGCCTTGAGCACAGTCTTCTTTGCTTCTGTTCTAAAATTTACATATATTTTATATTTCTTTGTTTGTTCTTCTGTATTCCTAGCCCCTAGGTACTGCTTCCATGCCTTTTTCTTTTCTCGTATTATTCTTTTCACTTCTTCTGCCCACCATGGTGTACTCTTTCTCTTCCACTCTTCTTTGGTTTGACCCCATGCTTCTGCTGCAGCCTCTTTGATGATGTCTTTGAATTTTACTCAGAGCATTTCCATATCTTCTTCAGATTCCTCTATCCTTTCTATTGCTGTTGTTATGAGTCCTTAGTATCTCCTCTTAACATCTGGTTCTTGTAGTTTGTAAGCCTTAATTTTATTTTCTCCTCGTGTGTTATGTTTCATGCTTGCTGATGGGTGTTGCCTGGCTGGATAGTGTTTTTCAATTTCTCTCTTTATTTTAACTAGGTAGTAGTCGCTTCCAATCTCTGGTCCTCTGAACACTCAAGCATCCTTTACATACTTGAAATCAGTTTTCCTCACTATTGCATAGTCAATTATGGATCTTTCATTTCTTGCCGGCTCGCATCTTGTGTGATACGCTTGTGTGGAAACCCTGTATTTTTAATGACAAGATTTTGTTCTCTGCAGAATCTCAGCAGTCGTTTTCCATTGTCATTTAAGACATCTTCTCCATACCTACCGATCACTTCATCCCATCTAGAATAGTCGTTTCCAACTCTTGCGTTGAAGTCTCCAAGGAGAAGTATTTCATTATGGCAATCGTCAATGGTCCTTTGAAGGAGCTCATAAAATTAATCTTTTATGTCAGTGCTCTCATCTTCGTTTGGTGCATACACAGTGACGATATTCATTTGACTATCCTCCTCTTGTAGACTTAGAACCATCAGTCGTTCTGAAATGAATTTCCATCCTTTGTTTGCTTTGTTGTTACTATTCACTATACAGCCAACCCCTGCACTGGCTCGTTCACTCATGGGAACTCCGCTGTAGTATAACAAACATGTTGCCGTCATGGTCCAGAACGCCCTGTCCCTTTTTCTTTGTTTCTGTAAGTGCCAGGACTGACAATTTTGCTCTCTTCATCTCCTTTATTAGTTCATGTTCTTTTCCATTTATACTTCGTACATTCCATGTTCTGTAAATCGTGGTCCTTATTTCTCGCCTGTTCGTCGCCGTTGAGATCAGTTCGGTTTTCTCTGTTTTGAATTGTAATCGTTTTTTAAGACAAACAGGGGATTAGCCTGTTGTGTCTTTGCATGGTGGAGGGGCTGCCTCCTTACAGCCTCCATGCCTGCCGACCCATTTTTGTCCACGGCTGCTTATTTGTTCGCAGCTAACTTCAAAATTAGGCCTTTCAGCAATCCGCAACCCTGCTGACACGCCTGGTAGGAGGTAGGTTCCTCCCCAAGGATTGTTATTATTAATGAAAGAAATTAAATATTTTCCTGAATTAGTTGATAAAAGTATTTATTGTTATGTATTATAATTTACTGTCAAAATAATTTCACTGTCAAAGCTAAGAAGTTCACATTATGTTTATCAACGTTAGGGCAGTCACAGAACATACTTTGAGGAAAACTTTATACAATTTGTGCCAAGTTATTCTTTTCATAAGTTGTATAGATCTTTATTTAAAATACTTATAGATTTGTAAGTAAATGTGCCATGTCATTTAGTATTTCTTCTTCTTCGTACGCAGTCAGACAGTAACCATTATTTTTTTGAAAAACGCAGCCGTCATCCTGAGGCTGTCGACACTGCCATAGAGCTTGTCTAGTGTTGCCACTGGTGATGGCCACATCTGCTCTCTCTGATCCTCGTATGTCGGGCAGTTCTGCAGCAAATGCTCAGCGGTCATTTTACCGGTACCACACAGGCATTCGTCGGTGCCACCTATCTTTAATTTGTTGAATAGGTGGTACCTGAGTCTATTGTGGCCAGTGCGAAGTCTGAAGACCACGACCTGCTCTCTTCTGTTCAACTGGTAATAGGCATCGTTTTTGGTGTAGCCAGTATGTTCGGTTTCCCATTTGGTCATGTATCTAGCTCGTATAAGCCGTTTTGACTCTTCATATGTCATGCTAGTATCTGGTTGTGGTAGTTTTGCACCTTCTTTTGCCAGTCTGTCTGCCTCCTTGTTCCCTTGGATGTTGCAGTGAGATGGAACCCACTGCACCACTACCCTTTTTGGTGCGGCCTGCTGGCATAGTTGACAGAGTACTGCTTTTAAATCATTAAGTTCAGTATTTTTCTGGCTTTTTAGTGCTGTGACTACGGCCAGAGCATCTGTAAGCAGGAATATATGGCTTTCATTCCTTTTACCTGTCACCATTTAGTATTTAACATTTCATGACTTCCTTCAACAAATAGATTAGTAATTAATTTTAATTTATTCATTTCTATTTTTTTTCAGGTGCTGAACAAGGTAAAGTAAGAATCTGAGATAGATGTATCAGTAAATGATAATTGTATGACTTATTCATCAGAGAAACTGTGCTATTGTTTGCAAATAATTGATGAAACTAATGGCATTGGATACTATGTTTCATTTCGCCCCGTGTGGATGTTCATATAATCTGAAATGTGGGTCATTTTGAAAAGGGACATGCTTTTCTTTCCAAATGCTTATTTGCTCTGTTAATATATCTCGAGCCACAAGAGAATCGAAAGACAAATACATACCATGACACTGGGCTACAACCCAGTAGAAAGTGAGATGACAAAAGAAGAAATTTGTGTTTTAAATGGCTTCAGTTTAGTTTTGGACAAATTTCCTGGAAATACACCAAGATGTCATGTTTTTAAAACTTACTGTGCATGTGGACTCGGGGGGGGGGGGGGGGGGGGGGGGGTTCCCCCTTCAATGAGGAGGAGGAAAGAATAAGGCTACTGACTCCTACTTTGTATTCAGTGAAAAGTGGCGGTTGAAAGTTGAGTTCTGCTGCCAACTCCAACTTTGTATGTTGTAAAAAGTGGCATGGGAAAGTTGTGTAGGACCACCAATTTCTACTTTGTATGTTGTAAAAAAAAGGGGCTACTAAAAGTTGTGTAGGGCCACCAACTTCTACTTTGTATGTTGTAATAAATGGCTAAAGAAAGTTGTGAAGGGCTACCAACTTCTACTTTGTATCTTCTTTATCACTACTTTGTATCTTCTTCATTCGTTCTCAATCTCCTGCTACTAAGCCCTGAAAAAGGCTTTGCAAGGGGCAGAATGTAGTCCAGAGAACGGAATGCATTGTCGTAGTTTTAGTGTCAGGTTGCCTTCCCTCTTTGATCCCTTCTCCTTAGCCAGTCTGCTCTGTTGCAGCCTGTTATCCAGGATCACCGAATGGAGGTGTAGAAGGGTCTTGGCAGCTCTGGTTCACTGTCCTGATGCTAGCAGTCAGTTATGGGTTGCTGACCACTGCAGCTCGTGCACTGCTCAGTATCTTGATCCCCTAATTTATATGACTAATGAAATTTGTGTGTGGGACTATCTACTCGATCCTGTATAACAGAGTACTACAGAATTCACTACTACAAGAAGACAAAATATTTAGGTACAGACTTCCTACAAGGAGTACAACTGCAGTAGTAGTAACCCTTTGTTCCTGTGATAAAAAGAAAGATATTTTGAAACTTCTAGTAACTTTTGAAAGCTTTGAGATATGGATGTTTATACAATTATAATTCAAGTTTCTCTTTCAATTAGTATGTTCATAACCTTGGAATGGAGTCCAACTGGAACTTCATTGATGTTTATGGCCTTGAACCTGAGCTTTTGGCTACCGTGCCAAAACCAGTTGCTGCAGTCATTTTGTTATTCCCAGATACCAAGGTAATACTTGGTTGTTGTCATTGCTAATAATTGACTAGTGTAAAATTCATTTCATTTAATGTTTTATGTAAGGATCCTCAGGGAAATAAAGATAGTGAATTATAAATACTGGAACAAAGACGACTTAACAAGTTAATTTTTTTCAGCATTCTAATGTAAAAAAAAAATTGTTTGTGTTCACCTTATTTCTCAATCCCCCAAGGCAGTGTGCGATGCACTATGTTTTTATCTTTGTGCCTGTTGGCCCAGTGCATCCTGCTTCAGAAATACATTCTATGACAGGGTCTGCTTCCTCCTGCATTTTCTAAGGGTTTGCTTCCCCGGGGTAACAGCCGGTACTGTGATTGGGGATCGAACCCAGCACCTTCGGATTGTGAGTCGTGTCACTTAACCACTAGCCCATGCTATCCCCAGCATTCTAATATAACACAAAAACTTTCTGATAATGACGGAAGTAAATCAAAATAGTTAATATACGAGGCGTGGTCAAACGAAACCCGTCCATTATGCCACAGCTCTTGTTATAAGCACAGACCAATTAGCAAGTAAGCATGTATTCATTGTGCTCTGCTGCAGATCGTTGAGAACATGGCCAGTGTGATACCGAATCCATCCAAGGTGGATCAGCAAGCAGTAATTCAGTTCCTAATAGCTGAAGGATGTTGAGTACTCATTTATTGCAGACAGTGTATGGTGACAAATGTGTGTCGAAGACAATGGTGAGGGACAGGGTTAGGAAAAGATGTGAGTTAATAAACAATTCTCCGTTGGTAGATAGGTGCATATTGTTGCAAGAGAAGCCGCCATCGCAAAGATTGCAGCAATACGGATGGATGTTGGCTAGCGAAGGAATTTGCTGTGTCGTTTTGGACAGTTCTTTTTTCGACATTTGCCCTGAAAAGAACGTTTGAGACGTTGTGTTGTAGTTTACAGCGAGGCTGCAATATCTGCATCTTTTGGCCAACAGGTTTCTTCATTCGTTCTCAATCTCCGGCTACCAAGTTTCAGGGCTTTGCAAGTAGCAGGATGTTGTCTGGAGAACGGAATGCGTTGTCGTAGTTTACAGCTTGACTGTGATATTTGAACCTTTCCGTCCGACACAGCAGGCATTTTTTAGTACTAGGTTAGCCTTCTCTCTTCGATCCCTTCCCCTTAGCCAGTCTGCTCTGTTGCAGCCAGTTATCCAGGATCACTACGTGGAGGTGTAGTGTAGGGTATTGGCAACTCTGGTTCGCTGGCCCTGGCTCTAGTAGTCAGCATTGGATTTCTGACTACTGCAGCTCATTCACTGCTCAGCTTCTTGATCCCGGCCCAACAGGTTTGATCACCACAGCATTTTTGGAACTGGGCTTGCCTTTCTTTTTTGATCCCTAATCTTTTAGTCAGGTTGCATGGTTACAGTCTATTTCCAGAGGTCACCACTTGGAGGCGGAATAGTCTTGGTCAGTTATGGGTCACCGACTGCTAACAGATCATTCACTGCTGATTCTTCGACCCGGTTAAGGACAATTCAAATGATGGTTTTGAAGAAACTGAAGTATTGGAAAGTGTGTTTACAATGGGTCCCACAGATGCTGACTGACTGCTATAAGGAAGGAATGCATGTAGTGGAGTTTGAATGACTTACTGCATTACGAAGCGAAGTGTGATGCATTTCTGTTGTGCATAATGGCAGGTGATGAAATTGTGGTGCCACCACTTTGAGCCATACAATAAAACAGCCACCATGCAATGGAAACATCACACTAGACAAGTTGTATAAAGCCTTCAAGAATAAGCGATCCGGCATGCTTTCACGTGGTGTGATTCTGTTGCACGACAATGATTGTTTGCATGATGCGAACATTGTGCAGAAAGCATTAGCACAGAAAAGTTCTACCATACCGATCCTTCACCCTAAATCTGTTACCATGTTACTTTCATTTCATCGGACCCTGAAAAAAAGATTCTGTTTCGATGCAGATGTCATGGCAGTGGGAACCAAATGGGTCATCAAGTCAGTCCATTTTCGTGGACGGGATCCCTCGTCTTCCTCTAGGCAGTAGGATTTATATCTGAATACCTATGGTGCTTTCTTTTAAAAACCCAGGTGCATGCTTGGTTCCTAATGATTGCTTTTATGTCACACCTGTTGATACACCTTTCATACTCTTTGTAATAAAATCACGCCTTGTGATATTTTGAAAGTCAATTGAAAACCATTTAATTTTTTTTTGGTGAAAGTATGAATTTTATTTTTCAAAGTATGTTTACTAAAACGTGAAAAAAAAAAATGTACTATTATTGACTTAGATTTGGGAAACTGTTGGCTGTTCAAATGGAAACTACAATTTCTATTGCTATGTTGGGGAGGGGACACACGGCACTGGTGTGTAGGATGGCTGGAAGTGTGTTATTACCAGTTGCTATGTATTTCATCCTCTAAAGGCAAGCCTGATTAATGTGTTTGTCATTATTTTTCTGTGACATTTGATATGATATTTTGATGATTGTCTATTGTAACGCTGTTTACCCTGTTTAGGATACTTGTCATCCTTATATCATGTGACATTTCATAGTCAAGGTGGTGCCAGTGGATTCCAAGCAACAATTAACTAGTTATTCAGTTATCATTGCTATTGATCAAAATTGTTTCTTTGGTTCGGCACATTATCACAATTTAGCTGGATTGCCTCCTGTGGGTTTCAAGCAAGCTGTATTAATCATAGTGTGTCTGTCTCTATGGGGATGACTTTAACTTTCCCTCTCTGACAATACTTTGTGAAAATCTGGAACATTATTTGGTACTTAGTTTCCTGTGCCATTTGTAATATAACATAGAAATTTAGCTTTGGTCACCTATTAGATGTCACACCCCCCACTGCCCTGAGGGATAACACAGGAAAGGCTTCTGGAGTAAGCCTCGAGTGGAAAAATCTGCAACCTGTTCTAGCTCTAGTTGTCTCGATAATTTCTTGCCATTGGCCAAAGATAGCTCAGGATGAGAGAGTGAGATTAACAAATTGTGCAAATCTTTCACTTTAATCTTTAAGCCACTCTTTCATCCATAACAGCAGAAAAGATTTTCCAAACAGATAACAGAGAGAGTGGTCTTCAACACACATGATGGACGAACATCACGATCAGAACATATAATGACTTACATAAAGACAAATCTACATGTCACTAATTGCTTGTGAAATATCCCATATATGTCAATAGAAATCAGTCACTTATATTATGTATCCATTGGAAGTCATTGATAAATATTAATGTATGTCAATGAATTGGGGGCCACCTCTTCATGTTTCAGTCTCTAGATAAGATTGGGGAACTGCAAGCTGATTTTCCATTTGATCTTTACTACACCAAGCAGACAATTGACAATGCTTGTGGTACTGTGGCCATTGTGCATGCCCTGGCGAACAACCAGAACCGGATCAAATTTGATGGTGAGGTAACAATATTACTGTGTACAGGGCAGCAGACCTATCACTGTGTACAGGGCAGCAGACCTATCACTGTGTACAGGGCAGCAGACCTATCACCGTGTACAGGGCAGCAGACCTATCACTTGTGTACAGGGCAGCAGACCTATCACTTGTGTACAGGGCAGCAGACCTATCACTTGTGTACAGGGCAGCAGACCTATCACTTGTGTACAGGGCAGCAGTCCTATCACTGTACAGGACAGCAGTCCTATCACTGTGTACAGGGCAGCAGTCCTATCACAGTACATGGCAGCAGTCCTATCACTGTACAGGACAGCAGTCCTATCACTGTACACAGGGCAGCAGTCCTATCACTGTACAGGGCAGCAGTCCTATCACTGTACAGGGCAGCAGTCCTATCACTGTACAGGGCAGCAGTCCTATTACTGTGTGCAGGACAGCAGTCCTATCACTGTACAGGGCAGCAGTCCTATCACTGTGTGCAGGACAGCAGTCCTATCACTGTACATGGCATCAGTTCTATCACTGTTTACAGGGCAGCAGCCCTATCACTTGTGTACAGGGCAGCAGTCCTATCACTGTGTACAGGGCAGCAGTCCTATCACTGTGTGCAGGACAGCAGTCCTATCACTGTACAGGACAGCAGTCCTATCACTGTACACAGGGCAGCAGTCCTATCACTGTACAGGGCAGCAGTCCTATCACTGTACAGGGCAGCAGTCCTATCACTGTACAGGGCAGCAGTCCTATCACTGTACAGGGCAGCAGTCCTATCACTGTACAGGGCAGCAGTCCTATCACTGTTTACAGGGCAGCAGTCCTATCACTGTGTACAGGGCAGCTGTCCTGTCACTGTGTACAGGGCAGCAGTCCATTCTTGTTTCGCTCAAATGTTACTTGTGAATGTACTGGTCTTATGACACAAAAAGTCAGAACAGGTACTGCCGTAGTGGATGAAGTGTTAAAGACCATTATACAGGATCAATGATAGAGCTGAGTAATCTGCCAAACTTGCATGCCATTTTCATTCTGTTCTTGTGTGAGCATTTGTGGGACACATCTGGTGCAAATTTTGCGATATTCCAACATTGCAGCCATTGTTTCCAGCGCATTCGAGCCGCTATCCAGACCCATAGATAGTTCGTTAGTTGTAATTCTCCGATTTGCCCGGATGAGCTGATCGAGGCGTGCTTCATCACGTGGTGTAACAACTGTATGGCCGTCTGCAACATAGCTTGTCCTTAGTCGCCTTTGCCACTGCTGGAAAGCAACAACCCACCACCTCACTGTGCTAACATCCACTGTTTGGTCTCTGTAATGTTCAGCAAGTGCAGATGAATGTCAATTGATGCAACTTTTTCCTCATGGAGGAATTCAGTAGCGCAACTCTGTTTATGATAAGAGTTCCATGACAGATGCCATTTTGTCAAACTGTTACACTGCCACCTGTCGGACGGAAACAAAATTTTGGAGATATTTGTTGGAAGGTTCAAACTTAACTGCCAAAATCCATTTCTGACGTGGGACATCATCATAAAATAGGAGACATTACTTTCAGAGCGCCTCTAGTACATGCTTTGAGGCAGTCTACGAGCAAGGAGGCCAACCCCAATTGGAGGAAACAATTAGGGACAAAATAAACCACCCAATTATCTTGTGCGAATCAAATCCATTTATCTTATTTGCAATATCTAAACCAATGGCCTTCAACCTTTTATGCACCTGTTTCACCATATGCTAGAATGTCATTCTCTCCTTTCCTAGATTGTATGACTGAAATGGTGCAGTTAAAATAATGTGCATATAATATTTAAAATCTTTTATTTGACTAAATTAGTACGTATAGATTCAATAGCAGTAGAAAATGTTGATGGATTTTAAGACGAATAAAAGTTGTTTGCTTTTTAAATATTCATGTTAGTTGCCCACCGCAAGCGATGATGACGACTTCATGGGACAGCTCTGTCTTAATGATGTAACTTGAGCTGCATTTGGATTATAGTGAGAAAAAAACTGCACTGGTCATCAACCTCTCTCTCTGGTCCCGAGCTACCTTGGACCAGAGGCAAGACATAAGTTGAAATGACTGGAGGTAACTCAGTATACAGGCAGCCTGGTCCCACCTCTCTTGAGGCCAGAGGTCGCATGAAACCTGCGGGACTTGATCGGCGTGTTCTAATTTATGCCAGACTAAACTGAAGCATAATGTCCCCTTAACCTTTTTCAGTCTGGGCTAAATTTGCTGATTTGTCTTTCAGTCCGGATCAAAATACCAGAATTCCATGCGTTCAAAATAATTATTTATTATTGAACAAATTGAGCTAAAATGGGGAGCTAAACATCGTAAGACACATAATTAAATTTTCTACAATATGAAGTATTCATAATTCACATTCATAGGTGTCTGTCTTTGCAGACCATGCGAGTGGCACCCTGTAAGTAGCCTATCAGGACGCAAGCCTGGGTGCTGAATATGGAGACCCTGGGCTGCCCAAACTGTAGCCCTCGCTGGTGTAATTCAAAGGAATGCAAAGCATGACAATTTGGCACCAGCTCAGCTGCTGGAATGAGTTTGCAATTTTGAAACCATCTGCCTTAGGTGGTGCCACTCCAAATTGTTTTGCCTGGGTTTACTCCTGTAGCCCTACCTTCTCCCGAGGTTTCCACAAGACGGGAGTCGTTGCCCACAGATGCTAGTTACTCGAGACATCCAATGATACTCTCGTCATCTCAAGACTAGCCAGTACTCTCTGGGACATATGGGTTTAAAATCAGAGTTTCTCCTCTCCTAGGCGAATTACCTGAACAAGGTAACGAGCTTCATCTACCCGGGTTTAGAGTCAGAGTTTACCTTTTCCCAGATTGGCTGCCAACCAAGGCTAATGAGCCCAATCTGCCCGTCCAGTTATATAGCCGGGTACTCGGTCGCGCCCCACAGCAGGCTCTGTAAGAAACAGGGGGGTCCCCTCATGAAGGTGCTGCTGGGGACACAATAATGTAGGAGAGGCCATTGGCATGGAAACTCCTGGACGGCAAGCCGAATAGTGAATCCAGCAGCAGCTGGAAAAGGGGTATTGTACCCCAGGCATGGAAAGATGCAATACTGGTACCAGTACCAAAAACAGGAAAGGACAAAACAGATCCGAATGGATACAGGCCCATAAGCCTACTGAGCTGTGTCGGCAAGCTGATGGAACGGATGATAAACACCAGACTGATGTGGCATCTGGAAGAAAAACGAATACTAATTCCACAGCAAGCCGGCTTTAGACAGCACAGATCCACTGAGGACCAGGTCATCCTCATAGCCCAGGAGATAGAAGATGCCTACCAGGCACAGAAACACACAGTAGCTGTTTAGGTGGATCTGGAAAAGGCATTTGACAAAGTCTGGAAGGATGGACTTAGAGTCAAGCTAAGAAGAAGTGATGTCTGTGGGAAGATGTACAAGTGGATCAACCACTACCTCAAACAAAGAACGGCCAGAGTCCAAGTACAAGGGCAGATGAGCAAAAAGGTGACACTCGAGCAGGGAGTACCCCAAGGGGGAGAATTGTCACCCACACTCTTTCTGGTATATATAAACGATATTACAGAGAATATACCAAGAAGAGTCCATAGCTCAATGTTTGCAGACGATCTGGCTATGTGGACCTCTGAAAAGAATCTCACCATAGCAAGAAATCGGATGCAAACGGCCCTAACATCGCTGGAAGAGTGGGCGAACTCATGGCTGGTCAAAATAAACGAGAAAACCACGTGCACAATATTCTCGCTCTCATTAAAACCCCAAAGTACCAAATTAAGCCTAAATGGCAAAATCCTGCAGCCAAACGACAACCCAACCTATCTGGGAGTCACATTTGATCGGCGCATGACATGGAAAAGTCAGATTGAGAGAAACCGAATGAAAGCCAGAGAAAGAATGGCGATCATGAGGAAACTTGCTGGCACAAGCTGGGGAGCAGACGAAGGCATACTAAAGAAACTGTACACTGGAAGAGTGAGACCAGTTCTCGAGTATGGCATTGCGGCATGGACAACAGCAGCGAAGGCGAACTTCGATAAAGTTAACAAACTTCAAAACCAAGCCATGAGAATTATAACAGGTGGCATGAAGTCAACGCCAATTGTAGAACTTGAAAAGATTACAAAACTGCAATCCATGACCGATAGAAGAGACTGCAGAGCCCAGCTGCAGTCAGAGAAACTCCGAAGACTGACAGACCATCCAATGTACCAGAGACTAAACAATTTGGGAAATGGGAAACTAAAGCGGAGAAACTTTGCAGAAATAGCCAAAGCAAAGATGCACGAAGATCCCATAAACGCACTAACAACACCAAAACCCATCACTACTGTACGAAAACCTACTTGGAGGCAGGATATATTTCCAGAGGTGGTAGAAAATATACCAGGTATTGCAAACAAAAACTGCCAGAGTGAAAAAGAAAGGAGAGACACTACCCTAAGCTTCATAACGAAAAGCTACCCAAGCATGGACTGGACCCATGCATACACCGACGGTTCTGTAACAAACACTACACAGAACGGAGGGGCAGGAGCATTCCTGAACCTACCAAATGGCAGAAAAATAACACTGTCATTCGCTACTGGTAAGTACACAAGCAATTTCAGAGCAGAGCAGAGGCAGAGGCACTGAGGGCGGCAGTGGAAGAAATGGTAACACACAGTGAAAATGAGAGCCATATAGTCTTGCTGACAGATGCTCTCGAAGTAGTCACAGCGCTAAAAAGCCAGAAGAACACTGAGCTTAATGACTTAAGAGCAGCACTCTGCAAACTGTGCCAGCAGTCCGCACCAAAAAGGGTGGTGGTACAGTGGGTCCCGTCACACTGCAACATCCAAGGCAACGAGGAGGCAGACAGACTGGCAAAAGAAGGTGCAAGGCTACCACAAACAGATACCAGTATGACGTACGAAGAGTCAAAACGGCTTATCAAAGCCAGATACATGTCCAAATGGGAAACCGAACATACTGGTTACACCAAAAACGATGCCTATTACCAGTTGAACCGAAGAGAGCAGGTCGTTATCTTCAGACTTCGCACTGGCCACAACAGACTGAGGTACCACCTATTCAACAAACTGAAGATAGGGTGTACCGACGAATGCCCGTGCGGTACTGGTAAAATGACCACTGAACATCTGCTGCAGAACTGCCCGACATACGAGGATCAGAGAGAGCAGATGTGGCCATTGCCAGTGGAACTGCAAGACAAGCTGTATGGTAGTGGCGAGAGTCTCAGGATGACCGCCGCTTTTTTCGAGAAAATAATGGTTACTGTCTGACTGTGTACGCAGAAGAAGAAGAAGAAGAAGAAGAATCCAGCAGCGATCTCTACACCTGGAAAGGAGAGGCTATATCAGACACTTCACTTTCCTTTAATGAGCAGGATGTCCAGCCCAGACCTCGTTACCCCCCAAAAGTATTCATAATAAAGATTATATATTATGAAGTATTAAATTACATTAATGCAAAGGTGAAAATTATACATTTTTTTATCTCACAATTACTTCCTTTGTTTCACCTATATATCCATGAATTCTTACACACATACCTTTGGTATTATGTGTCCCGGTCAAAGTCTGAATCATGTACATATTGAATATCCATGAGTGATCCTGATGCGTGATCTTTGGATAAATCATTTCTATGGTCTGGAGCCCAGATTTCATCTAAACAAATGTTGACTTTCAAAGATCATAAAACGCGCTAACGCCGACCCACTGGAAACATTTTGCATTTATACATTGATTGCCTATGCACAGACTCAAATTATCCTCTAGTGCCATAAAAAAAAAAAAAATTAAACAAAATAAATCATGAAACACAAATTCATGTTTCAGACATCCATTTTGTTCACTACAGCCGGTGATTTTTAGGTTCCTGGGGGCCAATTTTGGTGCCTGTGAGCTTTAAAAGGGTTAAAACCTTAAAATTCCCCATACCAGTTTAGGGTCTCTAACCTAAACGGTTATTTTAGAAAATAAATTTGTCAAATAATACACTTACTGCCTTACAGTTCAGGAATACAAGCCTGAAAAAGGAAACATGACACCGCAAACTGTGACCTTGTGTAATGCGGTCGCTAACACTTCAACCCCAACGACAGACACTGCTATGGAATAGTTTAACTTTTTTTTAACACAGCTTACGTGTCTTAATGAAAGTATCACCATTTATCAAATTCATTTTCTTCAACACAGCCGTTGCCTAGAAACTGATCTGTGAATAATGTTTATGGTAAATATGTTCACAGATGCCAAACACTTCAAAACTTTCCTGGAGATGACAAACACACTGAATCCAGATGAAAAAGCCAAGTTTTTGGAACAGGACAATGTATGTCATTTTATCTAGCTTGTCTGTTCTGTTCGCATATCACCCCAAAAATGATACAATTTGTTCTTTTTTTTTTCTTTTTTTTCTTTTTAGAAAATTGTGAAAGGAAAACATTTACATTTTAAATATCTTAAGTAATTTTCATGGGGAGGAATTCTAATGTCTGGTCAGGCAAAATATACCGATCAGACATGTTAGTCAGGGTCAGACAAAACATACTGACCCAAGAACCAGGGTCGACATGATCCCCGTAGTAGTGATTGACACGCAGATGAAGCCAAAGATAGTACCACCTCCTTGAGGACCCCTGTCCACCTTCATCAGTATGCTCGGGATGTGAGGAAAGCTACTGCAACCCACCTCCTGGAGAACCCCTGTCCACCTTCATCAGTATGCTCGGGATGTGAGGAAAGCTACTGCAACCCACCTCTTGGAGAACCCCTGTCCACCTTCATCAGTATGCTCGGGATGTGAGGAAAGCTACTGCAACCCACCTCTTGGAGAAATTCTGTCCACCTTCATCAGTATGCTCGGGATGTGAGGAAAGCTACTGCAACCCACCTCCTGGAGAACCCCTGTCCACCTTCATCAGTATGCTCGGGATGTGAGGAAAGCTACTGCAACCCACCTCCTGGAGAACCCCTGTCCACCTTCATCAGTATGCTCGGGATGTGAGGAAAGCTACTGCAACCTGCCACTTAACATCCTTTTCAGGGCGTGCAAGAGAATAACCTACTTATTGTGGACATTCGCAACCAAGAAGTAATTTTCATTTTCCAAAATATGTGATTTAAAGAAGTTCTGTAGCAGAAACTGCCGCTGGGAATAGTGTGTTCATTGTACTAAGCAACAACTCGTGTGAGGTGGGGGGAGCAGTTACCTTCCTCACTGTCGTTCTTTTTGTAACTAGGTCAGGTACCTATTTACATGTGAACCCTCATGTGGCTGTGTCGGCTCCACTGAAGTGTGTTGTCAGTAGCAAGAAATGAACCTCATACATTTGCCTTGAAATGCGAGTGATTCTGTGCTGTCAATTGACATCGTCTTAGTTCCCCATCGCAAGTGATGATGGCGGCGACATCATGCGGTTTTGTCTTGATGATGTAACTTGCACTGTATTTGGATTATAATGAGGAAGAAACTGTGCTGGTCATTAACCTCACTATGATCCTGAGCTACCTTGGACCAGTGGCAAGACATAAGTATATATTTAATATGATGTTTTTAATCTCTCTATAGAAAATGGGTACTGCCCATGATGACTGTGCTCAAGAGGGAGATACACAGGTAAAACATGTGGGCTTGTTTTCTGTTCTGGTGTCTGTCATTTGTTTTGTTCTGGTGTTCATCTTTTTTCAGGTTGTGATTTATATTTTATTCTTGTGTTTGTTTTATTCTGATAATTTTAAATATTTTTTTCTTCTGGTGTTTGTTTGATTTTATTCTGGCTGTTGTGGTTTAATTCTGGTGTTATTTGTTATAATTGTTTGTTTTGTTTTTATTATGTTCTGTTTTTTTGTTGTTGTTATTTTCTTTGTTGCAGTGTAATTTATGTTCAGTTTTAATGTTTATTTTACTCATTTATATTTTATTAGTTATTGTCATGTGTATTTCTGGTTCTTGTACGGTTATTTATCTGCAACCTGTATCTCTTGTTTTGTTTTGACACTTGATTATATTTATGTTCTGATCCAGTCTTAATGTGTTTATGGTTTATTCTCTTCCAGTTTACAATGTATTCCCTATTTGTTTATGCATTGTTCTCATCTAAAGAGAAAAGAGACAAAATGAAAACACTTTAAGGGGTATGTTTATGTCTCTGCTTAATATACCCCAAGTATGTTGAGAGCGGGATATTTCTGATATTATTAAGCAATACTTGAAACTACTATGCTCTTTTATAGCTGTACTGGAAGGTATTGTTTTAGGACCATGCAAAAGTTATTTAGGATGAAATAAAAAGGATATTCGTTAAAGACAAATGAAATATAAAATGTCAAATTTGAAATAAAAATAATAAATATGGTTCTGTCTAAATATTACATGGAACTCGAAGTCCAAGATCTGTAATGTGTGAACTGGTTTTGATACTCGGTAAGAATGAAAACATATCAACTACCATCATGCGCACCACTAATGAGACCACTGCAAAGTCCAGCCTCAAGAATAGATGGATAGAGGAATTTGAATTTGAATATTTAAATATCACACTTCATGCTTGTATGGTGCTCCACTGAGCTAATTTTTGTTGTCTGTCTGTCTGTAGGCACCGCCAGTTGATGAGCGAGTCAAATCTCACTTCATTACTTTTATCCATTTTAATGGAAACCTGTACGAATTAGGTAAGTTAAATATGTGTGATGTTGAATCTGTAATCCTGGCATTCAATCAAAGAAAATACGTAATGCCATTTGGCCAAAGGTTGTTTAAAATCAATGCCGATTTTTGTCCTGAAATACACTACAAATTGTGGTGGTTAGCGAGCTGACTTCGCAACTGAGTGGTCCTTGGTTTATTCCCCAGTTGAGGCGGAAATGTTTTTTCAGACCGCAACAGCTCCCGGATCGATCCAGTCTTAAATGGGTACCGGTTCAGTCCGGGAAGTGAGGGAGAGATGATGTCTACCGCCCTAATGTAGCTGAGCCTTTGAAATGTGAGATCGTTTACATCTCACACCCCTAAGGTATTAATGCTATGGGTTACTTTACTTTTTTACCATCCTTGATTCTGGCCATCTCTCCATATGATTGACAGATGTCTGCATGTGCGATAAAAGGACCACCAAGACGTCTTTCGTGGCCATTTCTTTCCTCGATCATCTACATTTTTTTTTAACAATGCAGCATCTACGACGTCCTTGAAAACAGTTGGGCATCTGATTTATGTGGTACGAATTTTTTCCTGAAGAGAGACTAGATGTTCTTCTCTCCATTACCATTTGAGCGACTTGGAGCTTCTCTGTGTCTGCTTATTTTAAATTTCCATGCATCGCAGCCATATATCATGGTGAAATAGTTACTCTGTTAACCCTTTGAACCCTGGCTACCCAATCCGTAAAATCTCATTCCCCTGTGCTCCTGAGAAAATACGCACAATGTTGACAATATAGATATTTTAGTAAAGCTATTATGACAAAACTATGTGCTCTAATTTAGTTATTCTATCTAAAATTGACTGCACTGCTAACCTACAATGTTACTACTTCAGTAGTCTGGAATATATTCATCAAATTTACTGATACATTATGTGTATATGACTGTAGTCTTCTTCCTCGTTCGTCTTCAGATCTCGACTTTTAATGATTCTATCGAAGGCAGCAGTCAACTTGAGGCTCTGTGCACTTCCATACTTGTGGAAGGACACTGGCTATTGCCAAATGCTATTTCTTTTGTAACTGGTTGTATACAGACTGCAGGGTCTTCTAAACCAGTATAAAGACGTTAAGTAAGTATAAAGTGGGCAGGACTGCAAAATGTGTTCTACCGTCATGGGGGCTGTGCTGCTGGGACAAAGGTCCATAGTCCCAATCTTGAACTTGTTGTACAGATAACATCTCAGTCTGTTGTGTTCTGTGTGCAGCCGGAGAATGATCACTTGGTCTTTCCTGGAGAGTTGGTAGTAGGCATCGTTTTCTATGTGGCCAAGGTGGTATTTTTTCCATTTTGCAATGTACATTGCCCTGAATGCTGCTTTTGTCTCATTGTAAGTGATTCCTGTATCACTCTTCTGCACCATTCCTTCCTCTCTGGTGAGTCGGTCTGCCTCTTCATTGCCTGGAATGATCTAGTGGGCTGGTATCCACTGGACTATGCTTTTTTTTTTAAGCACTGGGATAGGCGTTCGAGCGAGTCTGCCACAGTGCAGAGTTCATTTTTGTGCTGATTCTTGAGAGCCATTAAAACTGAGAACGTCTGTGAAAATGACCACTTTTTTTTCTGAGACCGAAGTCTGATCCTACGAGGAACAGATCTAGCTTGATCCTAATCAATGGGCGAATGGTAATCCAAATCACATACATGTTGTTCAAATAACTGATCCTATTGTATAATAATCACCATCTAAATCCAATTGATCAGTCTCAAAATCCTTGAAATTACTTTCAACTTGTTCTATTGTAATCCTTGTAGAACGGTCATTTCCTAAAATTAAAAAATCAAAATCATCCCAAAGCCTTGCTTCGATATTTACACCGTCATATTTGTTATTTCCGGAAATGTATCCTGTGTAGACGTCACTATATTATGGCCAATATCCAAGCGGTATAGCTAACATTGTGCCTTAAAATCATGGTCCACTGGTAATCAAAGGGCTCGGGGAATGGGGTATTTACACACACACACCAATATATAGGTGTTCTTATTTTAAAGGATTAAAATGGAGCATAGTTGAGAAAATCAACCAATCTGGGAACAAAAGGAAGGCCTTCTTCAGTTAGTTATTAACGATAGCACAAATTAAAATATATAACTAACGATTGTTAATGGTTAGGTGAATGAAAATGTAACTTGTACAGGCCTGAATTTTTTAGCCAATTTTTTTTCAACAAATAAAACTTAATTTCCCTTACCATATAAGATTAATTAAAATCCTGAAACATTGATAAAATGAAACAAATTTCTTTCAATGTGCAGTTAGCGATAGGGTTTTTAATGGTGCTTTAATGTTAACTGGACCACTGAGTTCCAACTTACAGAAAGTATTTTTATGGTGGTTATAAGTGGTTTTTTGATGATGGTTTCTGTAGCAATTTTTTAACCTTCTAGTTTCCATTTGTTTTTATTACACCACAAACATTTAGACACCCATTTTTGGGTACACCAGTTGTCACAATCCATGAAATTGCCACAAAGCACCGGTAGTGTTCCTAACCAGATCAGCATATCTGTAAAGTTTCCACTACAAACGTATTTATAACATCTACATAAACAGACCTAGCTCCGAAAAGTTTGTTGCAACAACTGAACTTCTATCACCCTCAAAGTGATAACCTAAATCCATGTGAAACAGAAAACTTAAAAAATTGTCTGAAGTCAAATTAGCCATTGTATTGTATTTCGGGGTGGACGGAAAATGGTCTCGTTTTCAATTCAGCCGTTTCAATAGCAAAATAGGCTTAACCCCAGGCACAATCATAATTAGCTGCCTTTTACAATATTCGTAGCTGGGACAGTGGACCAATTCTTTCCTCTCCAGTAAGAGACCCAGGTATCCAGACCAGGGGACTTTTTATATAATTACAAGGCAGAATATGCCAGACGTCGATTAGTTTTCATGCCATGTTTCTTTATTTCTTAATATTCCAGATGGCAGAAAGGATTCACCAGTCATCCATGGTAAAACTGACTCAGATACATTCCTGCTGGTAAGCTTGGCTAAGTTTCCATTATGTTACAGAAAAACAAAAAGTGAAGTGGAGTCAGAAAGTACCTTTAATATTTGTTGTAATTATGGAATGTCATATTAGTGATTTGTTTGCCTCCCCTTTGTAATAGCAAGAAAGGGAAAGATGTTTTGCTTTTTCACAATTTTGAGGGGGGGGGGGGGGGGGGGGGGGGTTTTCTGTAGTTAACTTTCTTCATCAACTTAGGCGGGGAGTGGTACAGAAAAGGATATCTAGATAAGGGAGAGGGGCTTTCAACACATTGGAAAAATTATGGAACTCTCAAGTCTGACACGAAGATTACAATATTCAACTCTAATGTAAATGTCATGCTGCTATATGGTTCTGATGCTTGGACGACAACAAAATATTTAACAGAACAGGTGCAAATATTGATAAATAGGTGCCTGCACAGGTACAAACATTCATAGAGAGATGCCTGCACAGGTACAAACATTTATAGAGAGATGCCTGCACAGGTACAAACATTCATAGAGAGATGCCTGCACAGGTACAAACATTCATAGAGAGATGCCTGCACAGGTACAAACATTTATAGAGAGATGCCTGCACAGGTACAAACATTCATAGAGAGATGCCTGCACAGTTACGCACATTCATAAATAGATGCCTGCGCAGTTACAAACATTCATTAATAGATGCCTGCACAGTTACACACATTCATAGAGAGATGCCTGCACAGTTACACACATTCATAGAGAGATGCCTGCACAGTTACACACATTCATTAATAGATGCCTGCACAGTAACACACATTCATAAATAGATGTCTGTACAGATACAAACATTCATAAATAGATGCCTGCACAGATACAAACATTCATAAATAGATGCCTGCACAGATACAAACATTCATAAAAACAAATGTCTGCGCAGAGTGCATGATTTGAAGTGGTATGATATTGTAACCAATATCGACCCGACCTGCTAAAAAGATCTAGACAGATATCCGTTGCATGTGACATAAAGAGAAGATGCTGGTGCCGAATAGGGCATACCTTTCCATAAGAGCCAGGCATCATTGCTGACATTGTTCTGAAACCCAAGGGGTAGGAAGAGTAGGAGCAGACCAAAACACACTTGGAGATGAAAACTGAAGTCTAATACGAAGAAAACTGGACTGTCGTGGTCTATGTTGTTCAAGAGGACAGACAGACTTGTAGGTTGTTTAAGGACCTATACTCTGCAGTGAGCTAAGGGTTTTTATTTATTTTATTTATAGCTGAACAAATAATATCTTTTACTTTGTTCGAGATATGTAGCCACCCTTTCTATTGGCCTCCTTCCAGGAAGCTTTTGCAACAAAATATTTAATTTTTCAATGTTGGTATCATAATTTTTACACGAAGTTGTCAGGCCCATGTTGATCATATATTAACACATGTATTGCCAGGATGCTGCTGAGGTGGTTAAAAAGTTCATGGCTCGAGATCCGGACAATGTGAACTTCAATGTAATGGCGCTTGTTCAAGGGGGCGATGCAGAATAGCCATCCTCATCTCGTCAGAGATAGTTCAGACCAGCATGTGACCACTTTGTCATTGAGCAAATATTGGACCAGCGCAAAACAAAAAATTATAATAAAAAAAATTTAATTTGAACATATGTATGTTGCCATTGTCAGTTTTGAAAATTTTATGCAGTATTTAGAATCCTGCTTTGTTGATTTTGTTTACTTCAGTTATTGACTTGTTTCTTACTAGACATTTAAGAAAAATAATTGTTGGTTAAATAAAGATTGTCACAAATAAGCATTAAACACTTTACGTACTTACGTCAGGCACTAAATGTCGTTACCCCATTTTTTTTCCCTATTTGTTTGACATTTTACAAACTTTACTTCTATGAAACTAATATTACAGATATGTACAACCAAGAAGACATCGCTGATGTTAATTTTAGTCCCAGGAGTTATAGTTCCTTCTCTTATAAAATACATGTGATTTATCCATTCAGATGTCATGACTGCAAGTGTCACAGCCCAGATGATTAGATCACAACTTGAGTTTTGCTTTCTTTTTCCAGCTAGAGCATTTCATTTTGCTTTTTGACTTCTTTTTTCCAGTTAGAGCATTCCATATTGCATTTTGACATCTTTTTTTTCTCAGTTAAAGAATTCCATAGTACTTTTGGTTTTCTTTCATGCAGAACCAAGACCAGTGTCTGGTTTCTTGAAGATATCACTGCTGCTTGTTTGGTAATGTTTTCTTCTGTTTACTAAATACTGTTTGGATATTGAAATATTCTTCATATTTGGAATTATATTTGTCTGAACTGTAATTCTGCGTTACATCCCTCAAAAACATTACCGAAGTCCCTTTCCTATGTTTACCAGTCAAAGACAAGAACCGGACGCCTATTGAATATCCACATGTAATGCGTGGTCATTGGCATTATCAAACAATACAACCAATTCTCATGTATTGTTCAAATTTCGACAGAAGAGTAGGTCGACTTTGGCACACTAAAAACATGGTATAGGAAGAAGAAACATTGCAAATTATGCATTCAGAGACTACGCATGTGCAGGACATCCAATTATAATTTAAGTATCTTAACCAATGATAGTTAGTTGCCATGTAACAATGGTCGATCCTAGAGTTTTCATACCGATTTTAGCACAATTGAATGGAAAATGCCACCGATGCCTACCATGCTAAAAACAGTTAGACACGCTTGTCTTGTTTACTCTGTCGTTTATTAAATATTGTTTATTTCGAAGTCAGCTTTATATTTGGTATGAATTATGTTCGTCTGACTTACTGTTTATTCAATTTTAAAAAAAAATTTGAATTGATTTTGTTTGTTTTGAAATAGTAATTTGTTTGTTGGTATTTACTAAGACACGTTCTTTTCTTTCCAGTACTGACTTGCAACAGTCCTGTAACTTCTGTTGTTGAACATTCCTTTACTATCTAGCAACATCTCTGTGGACATTTTGTCTGCACATTTTACCTTTAAAATAATTCATTGTTGCTGACTAGCCCACAGCATCCTGTGTGCTTTGTATTTGTATCAACGTATTGTTGCACTCTGAGCATTATTGCTTAATTTAATATATGTTGTTAATGTGCTGCTGTATTATGCCTGTCTATATATTGCGTATGCATTTTTGAAAAAGGGTTCTATAATTAGAGCATGTGTTTTCATCTAAAACTTAGCAATGATTGGTAAAGCGATTAGAGCGCTCGGTTCATTCAACTAAGTGACCAGGTTTGAGACTGTTTGCAAGATTGGGTTTAAACAATGTGACGTCTATAATTGAATAAGAATGTGAAATATGTATACCTCTGTGTGGGACACCGGATCTACTTAAATGTTAGTTTATATGAAGATTGTTCTTCAATAGATATGAGCATTTAACGTAAGCTGTCCTCTTTTCGAAGGTCAGTCAATGTTAGCATGCACAAAGTTTGCGGTTAAAATCTTTGACCTGTGCCTGCATATATTAGAGATTGCATAAAAGTTTAATGCCAGTGGGGACTGACAAAAAAACAAACCCAGTAATGATGGCTAGAATGTAGTTGTTTGAGAACATCAGCTCACCTGTACATGAGAACAGCAGCTCACCTGTACACGAGAACAGCAGCTCACCTGTACACGAGAACAGCAGCTCACTTGTACACGAGAACAGCGCCACATATCTTACTATTCAAGCATAAACCTAGATTTTCAGCATTTCTGCTGACATTATTTTGTTAGCTACCTCACGTACGCTTGCTGATCACTGTCTCCTCGTTGAATGGACATCGATAACTTACAGCTGCTTTCCTAGGATGAGAGGTCCCGGTTACTGCTTTGTGACTTGTATTTATCTACTGTTTGAAATAATAGGATGTTTATATATGGATATGGATTCAAGACCAGAGAAAGTCAACTTGAATCCAACCTTCGGCTTAAACACTGCAACAGACTAGTTGCCAATGTTCATTTATTCCAATGCTTATTCTCTTAGTTAAACGTCAGTTACGGATGTGTGTAAAACTGAAAAAACCAAAAAACAAATTGAATTTCACAAACTAAATCATAAAACTCAATGCATCATAGGTCGATCTTGGTCTGTGAGGGTGAGGATTTTTAGGTTTTCGGTGACTTCGAGTTGAAGAGGGCCGAGAAGAGGCTCAAAGAATAATTATGGCTTAGGAAGAAACTTAAAGTATAACCGAGGCTTAAGAAGAGCCTCAAAGAATAATTATTATGGTTTAGGAAGAGTCTTGAAGACTAATTATGGCTTTTTAATCGTGGCTTAAGAAGAGCCTCAAAGAATAATGGCTTAAGAACCTCAAAAAAAAACAATCGTGGTTTAAGAAGTCTCAAAGAATTATTATGGCTTAGCTAAATCTAAGAACAAACATGATTTTAAGAATAATTTCAAACAATACACGTTAAAAAAAAACAAATATGCATATCAAAGAATAATCAAGGAATATGAAGAACTTCCAGGAAAATAAAACTGCATCTTCATTTGTTAACTAAATTTTACCTATTGTTGTTGCACTATTTTGTTTGCATATTGTTTTTGCAATCAGATTGGTCGTGTAACAGCTCCATATTGTTATCTCTGTATCATATTGATATATATCATTCCTTGTTGTCCATACTTACCAAGATAAGCTTATTGGCTATGTGATAATACATTGGATATTTTGTGGGGTTATTTTTTCAAATATATAGACAGCCTGTCCCTTTTTTCTGACAGGAGATTGAAAATCTTGGTTCTGTTTTCAGAGCGTAAGTCTGTTTGATATTGAGGCCAATGCTGAGACTAGGTTCACAGTTGAGAATGGGCACTTCACATGATTTGGGTGTTCTCATGATCTGGGTGTTCACTCATGATTTGTGTGTTCACTTATATGATCTGGGTGTTCACTCACATGATCTGGGTGTTCACTCTCATGATTTGGGTGTTCACTCACATGATTTGGGTGTTCACTCATGATTTGGGTGTTCACTCATGATCTAGGTGTTCACTCTCATGATTTAGGCGTTCACTCTCATGATTTGGGTGTTCCATCACAGGATTTGGGTGTTCACTCATCACTCATATGTTGTGGGTGTTCACTCATGTGTCATGTGATTTGGGTGTTCACTCATATCTAAGAATTCCCTCACATTATATGAGAATTCTCTCTCATGCGAGTGTTCCTTCACATAATGTGTGTGTTCCCTTGCATGATCTGAGCATTCCCTCACATTGAGAATTCCCAGAATCTGTCGAGTCTGATTATATTATTTGTATTGTTTTCCCAAATGTTGCAACGTGTCATTTATTTGAGAAGTTAGCTGCATCCTTCAATCAGCCAGGACAGTGGTCAGAATTCTGAACTTTCAGAACTGCATAATCTTCTTTCCCCTCTTAGACTTCAGTAGCAGCATGTTGCCACCCCTGCTGTTGGTTACATGCAGGTAGCCTGCATCAAAACAGTTACTGTGTTTTACTGTGGCTGTGTTTGTAAATTACAAGACGAGATTGCTATTCACCATAGTCACCTGTGATGATGAGCGTAGCAGGATGCAGTGGTTTAATTTTTAGAATCCCTTATAGGGATCCTCTTGGAATAGGACCATTACACCTCCATGCAGGTCATGAAAGGTGACTAAAGATTTGTGCATAGAGCTGGCAACCCTCAACATGTAAAATTAACTATTACAGAAACCACCACTGCAAAAGCATGTAAGGTACTCTGGTGCAGACTTCCTGAAGGAGGCCAGCTGTAGTCGTGACCCTATGCTTCAGCTGGATTAAAAAAGGATTAATAAGAAAATCAGGGTTCGTATACACCCATGTGATGCGGAGACGCAGGTCATATAAACAGCTCACTAAAAAAATCTTAATTGGCCATGCACCAATGTGAAAGATCATATTCCTATTTGTCATACATATGCACCAGATCTGTAATTGAAACCACGTACAATAATCTGCTCGATTAATATATTGGTGAATGTGAAAATCTTATACATCTGTCGCCTTGCACAGGAGAAAAAAGTAGGACCACTGTACTTTGTATGTTTTAAAAAGCTTAAAATGAGTTGGTGCTTGGAAAGTTAGTTTGCTCCAATGGGAACACTCTGTAATTTGGGACAGGATGATGATATAATCCCATTAGCTGTGAGCTGGTAGATCTTGGCTGCCAAATGCCCCCGGATAAAAGCACACATCTTCCTCAGTTGTCGATCATAAAATGTCTGTTGTCTTTGAGGTATCATGGTATCCAATGGGAAGGTACAGACACATCTTGTGAATATTCCTGAAGGGAGTCAATTCAGAGTGTCGGTGTTCCAGGATCGTTACGCCCTACCGGGATGCAGCATGCAAATCATGAGCCGGTCCTCTATTTTTCAATCAGTCATGCCAGTTTATCTGTTTATGGCACGTCTGGTCATCCTCGCCACCAGCGAGATCGTCACAAAAGGGTAGAAGTGCAATGTCTGCTGTCCTGCATGTCTTCGTCACCAATGGAGGTAGTTGACAGAGGACAAACAGTAAAGAACAAGACATGAATACATTTAACCCATGGAGTAGTGTGTGGATAGGTGCAGCCCAGAGTATACATCACTCGTAAGTTGGTTCTTCAGCTGCACCTGTAAGACTCATCTTCTTTGTCTGGTCCCTCTCCAAGGACCTGTCCAGTTTGTGTGACCATGGTATAGCTCCCACAATCATTGGGACACAAACTCTCCAACATCAGCCAGTTAGCCTTACAGGTAAAAACATTAAAAGGACGAAACTATTGTGTAAGGTTCATGACCAATAATCTAGCCTAACGAAGTGGCTACCGTCACCCATTGGCCAATTTATTCATTCACATGTTAACATTTCCTGAAACTACAATTCATAGTCTAGTCAAGTTTTAGATTTACAAATATGATCATCATATTACCCTCCAAATGTTTGGTCGTCCAGTCTAGTCACATCTTAGCTTCACAAGTACGTTGGCCATTTTCCCCTCCAAATGTTTGTGGTTGTTCAGTATAGTCACATTTTAGCTTTACAAATATGATGGCCATTTTCCCCTCCAAATGTTTGTAGTCACTGGTTTCCTTCAGAAAGCTTCTGTCTGTTCTTTGAACGTCAAACACGTAATGCAGAAACTGCCCTCCCGTTTTTTTAGTGTTACGTTACTTTTCTAAGTTCTTGTATGTTGTTTAGACCATAGTTGGAGCCCTCTCTGATGCTCGTTCTGCGCAGTCTCTTTTGGCCTTCCTCTCTTTCTGTTGCAATCTAGAGCCCACATAACTGCTTGCAATGGAAGTCTGTTGCTGTTTATTCTAAGCACTTACCCAATATATGTCCGTTTTTTCCTTATGATGTTAAAAACCTTTTTCTGGTTGTTTTCTCTTATTAGCTTGTTGGTCTTGAATTCTTCCCAGCCAATGTTCAATAGCTTTCTAAGACATTTTTTTTCAAAAGCATTCAGTCTATTTTCTAGTGCCTTTGTCGTATTCCAACTTGCAGAAAGCTTGCATAGTGATTTGTGCAGCACTTTTATTTACTTGATGAAGGTAGCATTCACAACCTTCATTAGGCAATTGTTCTACATGCTTAGTCCAGTGGGTCTATTCATCCCTTTCCATTAAAGAACAACTAGATCCACACTGGTCCAGGTAAAATGAAATGTTTCTAGAAATAACTGCAGGTATCAATGATATCCATACTAATATGACCATTGACGACTGTTGCTTTCCACTGTTCCACGTTTGATCTTTGTAGTTGCTTATTATTGTTCATTTGTTAAGCATTCGGTTTATCCTTTTAGTCCAGATTTATGTTCGTCTTTTGAGCGATGTAGCTGATGTTAACGATGACCCTCATGTTGTGTATTGCCGAGGATTAGATGGTACATGTGCTATTATCGTTTCTAATTTGAAATTGAACTGTTGCCTGGTAGTTGTGCTGTTGCCAGGTTGTTGAGTTTTGTGAATTCACATTTCTCTGTTCAATATCACCAGTGATCTTGTGTTACATTATGTCAAATAGTGTAAGTATCACTGCACCCTGGGCAGTTCCATAGGCACTCAGTCTTCTTCTTCAACCGAAATGAGGGAGATAAATGTCAATGGTCCCTGTAGCTCCTGATTCATCTTCTCAGGAGCAGTGATATTATTATGAACAGACATGTGATTTTTGTTTTGATGATTATAAGAAAGGTTCCTAAATAAATTCCTTCTGTTTTTGCATAAAGAAACATCAGAATTTATAAAATATTTAACATTTGTTTAATAAATAATTTACAGAATGAAGGCAATTATAGAATGTTTAATGTTGAAATATGGAAATTGCATTGTATTTAACATAGAAATAAGGTAATTGCAGAATAAACTTTTAAACAAGGAGAGCACAGAATATTTAACATTTGGATAAGAAGAACAGAAATAATATTTGAATAAGGAAACTTCTTAATATTCTAAAAGGTAAATTGCAAAATATTTTAGATTTGGATAGAACACAGAATATTTAAGCTTTGAATTCGTAAACCACTGAACATTTGAATAAGAAATTCACAAAATGTACTAAATATTCAATAATTGGATATAAGAATAATACATTTAACATTTCAGGAAGGAAGTGATAGCATATGTCACATTTCAATATGGATTGACATAACGTAAGTAATATTGTAGTTTGACTAAAGAATACACATGAATTAACATCTTTGGTCCAATTGTTAATACCTGTAGCAAAAAATCCGCAAGAAAAGTTTAGTATTTAGCATTTCAACATGGCAGTTAAACATTGAACACCTGAATAGCAATGTCTGTATCCTGTGCCAGTTGAAGTACCTAAATGCACTCACCCCAGCCTATGTATAGTCATGTCTGTATTCAGTGCTGGCGTTGTATAGTAGTATTTATACCAAACCTGAGACCTTTGTTCAGTTAGTTATATTATTCACTGCTCAGGCAATGGTGACTTAGGTACCCTCATTGTGAAATTTGTTCATTTAGTTGGTTGGTGTTGTCATGCATTGTTTTCAGTGTTTATTTGTTGAATAAATTTGTGAAGCTTCTCTGAGATGTGAATGAGTCACTTCTTTGAAATTAGTGTAATGCTAGTCTGAACTTCTTATTCTGTCATTTTGGTTCAAGATGCTGTACCCATCAGCGACCCAAAGCTGACCGCTAGCATCAGCAGTGACCCAGAGCTGACCGCTAGCGTCAAGGCCAGCGACCCAAAGCTGACTGCTAGCATCAGCAGTGACCCAAAGCTGACCGCTAGCGTCAGGGCCAGCAACCCAAAGCTGACCGCTAGCGTCAGGGCCAGCGACCCAAAGCTGACTGCTAGCGTCAGGGCCAGCGACCCAAAGCTGACTGCTAGCGTCAGGGCCAGCGACCCAAAGCTGACCGCTAGCGTCAGGGCCAGCGACCCAAAGCTGACTGCTAGCGTCAGGGCCAGCGACCCAAAGCTGACCGCTAGCGTCAGGGCCAGCGACCCAAAGCTGACCGCTAGCGTCAAGGCCAGCGACCCAAAGCTGACTGCTAGCGTCAGGGCCAGCGACCCAAAAGCTGACTGCTAGCATCAGCAGTGACCCAAAGCTGACCGCTAGCGTCAAGGCCAGCGACCCAAAGCTGACCGCTAGCATCAGGGCCAGCGACCCAAAGCTGACCGCTAGAATCAGCAGTGACCCAAAGCTGATCGCTAGCGTCAGGGCCAGCGACCCAGAGCTGACCACTAGCGTCAGGGCCCGCGACCCAAAGCTGACCACTAGCGTCAGGGCCAGCGACCTAAAGCTGACTGCTAGCGTCAGGGCCAGCGACCCAAAGCTGACCACTAGCGTCAGGGCCAGCGACCTAAAGCTGACTGCTAGCGTCAGGGCCAGCGACCCAAAGCTGACTGCTAGCGTCAGGGCCAGCGACCCAAAGTTGACCGCTAGCATCAGCAGTGACCCAGAGCTGACCGCTAGCGTCAAGGCCAGCGACCCAAAGCTGACCGCTAGCGTCAGGGCCAGCGACCCAAACTGACCGCTAGCATCAGAGCAGTGACCAAGAGCTGCCAAGATCCTTCACCTCCACATATCTTGGACAGGCTGCAACAGAGCAGACTGGCTAAGAAGAAGGGATCAAAGAAGGAAGGCTAACCCGGTAACCAAAAAATGTCATGCTGACGTTGGATGTGTGGGACCGAAAGGTGCAAATATTGCAGTCTAGCTGTGAACTATGATACATCGCATTCCGTACTACATCATGCTGCTAGCAAAGCCCTTTTCAGGGCTTGGTAGCGAGAGTTTGAGAACGACAAAGAAGATTGTCACTTTGTTTGGCTTGACTTTATTCGTTAGCTCTCAATCTATGATACCAAGCCCTGAAAATTGCAAGTAGCAGAATGCAGTCCATACAACGGATGCATTGTGTCGTAGTTTACTGTGATATTTGCACTTTTCAGTCCAACACATCCAACTTCACAACTTCAACAGGCATTTTTTTAGTACGGAGTTAACCATTTTATTTGAAGTACAAGGCCATCATTAAAGCTGCCATGCCCCTCTTCGTTCGTACCTGAAGTCTGTATGTTGTTGTTCAAAGCTACTTGTACTGTGTGAATTCTAACATTGTTTCTTTGGTAGTGTGTGATGACCTTGGCTGGGACACATGTTAAAGATAGCATGGCTGATAGCATTACAAGACAGTCTCTGTTCTGGAGTCCCCGGGATCGGAGAAGTGGTGGCAGATTGTTAAGCATATGGGGAGAACTCGATAACGTGAACAGCTGGATTGTAATGGCACAAGAAAGGACATGACGTGTATTTGTTAAAGACCTGTGCTCAACAGAAATCTGAAAGATTTCGATTGATTTATTCACAGCCTGGTACATCTTTCATGGAAAGTTACCATGACCACATTTCCTACCTGAATATCATCTTTGTGGATCCTTAAATAACATCTGTGAAGCCATTTAAAAGTAATTGACTGTGTCCAACAATCAACTGGTTTTCAACAAAAGCCGTAGAAAAAAAACTGGGTTTCAACAAAAGCCCTAGAAAGAAAATGGGTTTCAACAAATACCCTAGAAAAAAACTGGGTTTCAACAAAATCCCTAGAAAAAAACTGGGTTTCAACAAAAGCCCTAGAAAAAAACTGGGTTTCAACAAAAGCCCTAGAAAAAAACGGTTTCAACAAAAGCCCTAGAAAAAAACGGTTTCAACAAAAGCCCTAGAAAAAAAACGGAACTCTTCCTGCGTTGGTGTTTACACAGACATGCTCCTCTTGATGAGCTTGACAGTTGTCTGCAGCTCCTTTTTTTTTACCTCCGCTCCTTTTTTGCCTCCGTTGAGCTAAGTGCTGAGCCATTTGGCCAGTGAGTTTTTTGCAACTGGCCACAGGCGATCAAGATGCTGAGCTACTCATGAGCTGCAGCGGCCAGCTACCCATAGCTGACTTCTATCATTAGGGCCTGCGAACCAGACCTGCCAAGACCATTTTACACATCCACGTGGTGATCCTGGATAGATAACAGGCTGCAACAGAGCAGCCTGACTAAGGAGAAGATATCGAAGAGGGCAGGTAACCCAACACTCAAAAATGACTTAAGTCGGATGTGTCGGACCAAAAGTTGCAAATATCGCAGTCAAGCTGTAATCTACAATGCATTTCAGACTTCCTGCTACTTGCAAAGCTCTATTTAGGGCTTGGTAGCGGTAGTTTGAGAACAAACAAAACAAACAACACTGGAAGGGAAACTATATGGACCTATGTGTGAGCTGCAGAAGACAGTGATGTTCATACAAGAGACAATTTTGCAGATGTAGACATACTCCAATTGGCAGAAGACAGTGAGGTTCAAACAAGAGACAACTTTGCAGATGTAGACATACTCCAAGCGGCAGAAGACAGTGAGGTTCATACAAGAGACAACTTTGCAGATGTAGACATACTCCAAGCGGCAGAAGACAGTGAGGTTCATACAAGAGACAACTTTGCAGATGTAGACATACTCCAAACGAACGAAAGAATAAACGAAGAAGAAGATGATCTGGGTACAGAGACAGCTCTGTAATACATGCTGTGCAGTTCATTTTCTTTCCAGGCATGCGCAGTGGTGAAGCAGATACACGAAACATGTACAAAAATTAAAGTAAAGATCCAAATTACACGTCGTGGGCTAATATTTTCTTGACCAACGGCACACTATGAGTGATGTAGTCAGCATCACGTCAGACGCCTTTCCTGTCCAGAATAGTTCTGCTACTAAAGTTTTGAAGATGGGTGTAATCTGGATCTGTTTGTGATCGACCCGCGCCAATTGGGGGGATTGAATCTCGATTGCCCTATTGGGCAACTTGTGCACTACTACGGAATAAACATGTACATGTGTTGTTTCTGTTGCCTGTTATGCCGTGACCTCATCAAGACTGGTGGGGACCTCATGTTACACTAGTTACGCATAAAGCTACCACTGCAGTCTGTACCTGAACATATGAAAATTGTAACCTAGCATTTTCAGTGTCGACTGCTATTTTTTGGGGTCGTCTTCTTCTTCTTCTTTCTCTCTCTCTCTCTCTTTCTCTCTCTCTCTCTCTCTCCTCTTTTCTTCTTTTCCATCTTCAAACGGGGACTGGTCTTCCCTTCCCTCTTCGATCCCTAATCTCTTAGAAGGGCTACATGTTTGCAGTTGTTTCTGGGATTTCACAATACAGTGACTTAACATGACAAAGTTACTAGCATCAAGCCCAACCCATTTTGAGTCACATTTTAAAACTTGCTTGGAATGTTTCAGTTGTCCTGTTCTCAGTTCGCTGTCGTCGAAATAAACTTAAATTTTCACATTTAGAAATACTATTTTCAAGAATAATCCACCTATACACTCCAACATGTTATACCTCTGTATGAGGAGCTATTCATCCTATACTACGTCTGTCTCATATATGTTTTATCTAGCGCCTGGATCCTAAACCAGTGAGATAGCTTACTAGATTGGTCCTCACTCATGGCATACGAGAGGAAGATCACATAATGTGAAGTGATACGTCTCGGATAACCTGTTAACGTCACCAGGAGATAAATAATGAGACAAATTGATATACATGGTGTTAGAATTGCTGCTTTTGTCGAATACATTCAAGGCATAGACATAAGAGCCATGCAAATACAACCTGATCAACTTCTGCTGCGCACATATGAAATACGTTGTCGACAATTTCAGCAATGAAAGAGGTTGAGTACATGTGAGGCACCAAGGTGGAATGATGTCGATTCTGTGGACCATTTTTTTTTCTTCAGGGCTCAATTTAATAAGACATTATCCCAAATTGTGTCATTTTTTTAAACCCACGCCAAAATAAATAGATTAGAAACGTAATTCAAATTTTTAGCTTTACAAATATTTCGCTAATTATTTCCTTTAGTCTATGTCGCCGTGCAATGCGACAGTTACTTACCTAATGGTTGTTGTTTAATGCCTACAATAGTATGTTTACTCTTTTGTGCGCCATGAAAAGTGACTTAAATGGATGGCTGTTGTAACTTTTGTTACATCTCGCGATTGCTGATGAAGGTAGACCGCAGTCCTCCAGGCGATTGTGCTATGCTTGGCTTCATCTGCGTGACGTTCACTACTAAAGGAATCAAGTCGATCAATACCGCCCATATATGACCTACTGAGGATTGAGAGTGATAAAAGGGAGGGGGTATATAAATGTGTTATATCCTCTATGTTCTACAATCATTAATTTTATGGTCTTCTATTTTAAAACATTGTTAGTATACAACAAGGTTAATTTTTGTTAATGTCCTTTGCTACTGTTGTGAAATTTGGTCCTCACTCAAGGCATAAGAGAGGAAATGATCCCTGGAAAAAGCTATCAGCGTCACTAGGAGAAATAGAATGAGACATATTGATATGTGTTGTTTGTCCATCGTTTCATAAGAGGACCACATTGTCATCTGTCAATCCTGAAGTGGGTTCGTAGGTAGCTGATCAAACCAATCCGAGCCCGAAAGCGTCTGTCACATTAAGGGCAGAGAAACACCATCTGACCGTCAGACGAAGGCAACTCGTCTCTTGCCTTTCGTGTCGCTCGTCTCCGTACAGCTTCCTTGATTCTTGTCTGCTCCAAATGTGTCGTGCCAGAAGAGATTTTACTTCGCCAGGCAGACGATCAGCAACAATGTTCTTCCAGTTACCAGGGTCAATGTCGCAGTTCTTCAGTGAGGTTTCCAGAGTGTATTTGTAACGTTTCATATGGCCCCGCAAACTCGCTTACCTGACTCAAGCTCGCCATTGAATATTTTCTTTGGAAGCCGCTCATCAGACATTAGGACAACAGGACCAGACCATCTAAGCTGCGATTTGCACAGAGTTGTGTGGATGCTTGTCCTGCCAGTTCTTTCGTTCGCGGGCTGTCATACTGAAATACGGGGTATGAAAATTGCTGATTTTGGCGAATACATTCAAGACATGAGAGCCATGCAAATAAAACCTGATTAACTACTGCTGTGCACATATGAAATAAAAAACTGTGTTTACAAGGCATGCGTAAGACTACGGTTAAGATGGATAGATAGTATAACATAAATTATATGCGATCATTTAAGTTTGCAGTGACGGACGCAGCACACTTGACTCGTCACCTCAAGATGACGCTTAAGATGACGTACATGTGGGCGGAAAATTCTCAAAATAACATGGATATCAAAGAAGGAAAAATGCAGATGTCCTAAAAGAACTGGACGTCGAGAAAAATTGGTTAGAAAACCGTATCGTCGAAAAAATTAAAATATTTTGACCACATCAAACGCCATGTCCTAAAGAGACCGATACTGGGGGGTATGTGCCTGGACAGCGGCCTTCACAACACTGCTACTGATTCTCCCACTTTAGCTTGATCATCGGCAAAATTGATTGCATTTACTTTCATGCTTTGACACCAACATTAAAACTCAGAACAACTTGTCCTACTTGGTCATCGTATTCTGGCTATACATTATCATCCTGGACATTGATATTGACGTAAATGTCATTCTGATTGTGTTGTGTTGTTGTGAATGTTGTGTTGTTGTAAATGTTTAGTTGTTGTGAATGTTGTATTGTTGTGAATGTTGTGATGTTTTGAATGCTGTGCTATTGTGAATATTGTGTTGTTTTGAATGCTGTGTTATTGTGAATGTTGTGTTGTTGTGAATGCTGTGTTGTTGTGAATATTGTGTTGTTGTGAATGTTGTGTTGTTGTGAATGTTTAGTTGTTGTGAAGATAGGTCTCTGATGTTACTAGGACAGAAGATAGGTCTTTGATGTTACTAGGACAGAAGATAGGTCTTTAATGTTGCCCGGACAGAAAATAGGTCTCTGATGTTACCCGGACAGAAGGTAGGTCTCTGATGTTACCCTGACAGAAGATAGGTCTCTGATGTTACCCGAACAGAAGATAGGTCTCTGATGTTACCCGGATGGAAGATACATCTCTGATGTTACCCGGACAGATGATAAATCTCTGATGTTACCCGGACAGAAGATAGGTCGCTGGTGTTACCCGGACAGAAGATAGGTCTCTGATGTTACCCGTAGAGAAGATAGGTCTCTGATGTTACCCGGACAGAAGATAGGTCTCTGATGTTACCCGGACAGAAGATAGGTCTCTGATGCATGCAATAAGCCAGACATCACTCGGAGGAATCGGCCCTGCGACGTCATTCATGAACTCTCCGCACGCAATCTGGATCCAGTGGTGGCTCTCCTTGGAGATCATGCTGCGTCTCTATAAATCCGTGTTGTCCCAATCTTCTTGTACGGTCCCGAAAGATGAACAATCTCACAGAGGGATTGATAACAGCTCGAGATCTTCAACGTGGGTAACTAACGACGTGTCTTGTGAGTGCATACCAAGACCTAGCGACCAACACCGAGATCTTCTACATGGGTAACTAACGACGTGCCTTGTGAGTGCATGCCAAGACCTAGCCACCAACACCAAGATCGTCCAACGGAGACAAGCCTGAAGCATTTCTTCAACGCCGCATCGACACATGTGGCCTGTCTCTATCAGGACGTTCTTGCTCATATATGGATACTTAGCTTCGTTATACTGGTTTAGAAGGCTTCATAGAGTCTATATACAACCAGTTTATGCCACTCCACCGTTACTAATTCTATTGTGAGTTGACCATGACCATGTTTTGTCTCCACGTGGCGACTCTGAAAGCAGGCTGCACTTGTGTAGTCTAATAGGATAGAGATCACTGTTGGAAGGCAAACGAGGTACCCAGAAAATCAGCCGAAACTTGATGTCGGGCCGAAGTTGATTATAGAAAGGTCCAGATTAGATAGTCTGAAAAAAGATTTTAATGAGAGAGTGGTGAATGCTTGGAATACATTGCTATGGGAAATAGTTGGGATAGGTTCAGTTAGTGCATTGAAGAATAGATCGTATGCACATAGGTATTTTTATATCAAGAAGGGTAGCAGAAATTAGTTGTATACAGACTCTGCAGAGTCTTCTAAGCCAGTACAAATAAGTTTAAGTTGTAAACGATATTGCAGGGAAGGAAGACTAAGGTCGGGTCATGCAAAACATACTGATCAGACATGTTAGTCAGGGTCAGGCAAAATATACTGACCAAGACCGCCACTTCGGTTTCCTCGCAGCCCTCCCTGGAAACGGGCTGTTTTCATGGCAGCCTGGCTAACGAGGTGAGGGATCGACGTGACTCCCGTAGTAGTGAGCGACACGCAAATGAAGTCAAGCAAAGCACAACCGCCTGGAGGACCGCGGTCTAACTTCATCAGCATGCTCGGGATGTGAGGAAAGCTACTGCAACCCGCCGCTAAACGCCATTTTCAGGGCGCAGAAAAAAGTAAATCTACTCATTGTGGATATTCGAAACAGCAAGTAATATCGCAGCTATGCCGTACATTACAACACCAAATCACATGTTTCTTTAAGGATGAACGCCGAAGAAGAAGAAGAAGAAGAAAATTAAAAAGAAGATGATGGTGATGAAGAAGGTGTCCCGTAATAGCGCTAAAAGTTAACACTGAGTTATGTACACGTTGTTACGTGCGAGTCAATATAACGATTTCTCGCGTTCACCGGCGTCCGTGAGATGTACCTGGCTTTGCTAATTTAGCGAGGGTTAAAACACCCTAGCTCCGACGAGCACAAAGAACTTTTAATGTGATTGTTCACAGGGTCAGATTAAAGGCGAAGAAAACAGTAAGCCATTGCAAGTCCTTTAAATAATTAACGGTAGGAGATTACTGTCATCATAATGAGAGAGGACTCGTTATTTTGACGAACATTACTGCTAAAACTATCTGTTATTTAAGGAAATTAAAGGAAATTGGAAGAGTGAATCCTGGTGTTTTTGAACTGGCTTTCAAACCCAACGTAGAAATAAAACGCTACAAATGTACTAAAGCCTCACTGAAGAACTGCGGTATTGACTGATAATTTGGAGAAAGATTACTGCTTATGGCTCTGTTTGGCGTAGTAAAGTCGCAGCTGGCACAGCACAAATGGAATTAACAAGAATCTAGGATGCTGCACGGAGACGAGTTGTCGTCGTCTGACGGTCAGTGTTTCTCTGGCATCAGTGGTACAAACGCTTTCGGGCTCGGATTGGTTTGATCAGCAATCTACGAACTCACTCCTGGATTGATAGATAACAATGTGGTCCTCTTTGATTGGTTTGATCAGCCATCTGCGAGCTCACTCCTGGATTGACAGATAACAATGTGGTCCTCTTTGATTGGTTTGATCAGCCATCTACGAACTCTTGGCTTGACAGATAACAATGTGGTCCTCTTTGATTGGTTTGATCAGCCATCTACGATCTCACTCCAGGATTGACAGATGACTATGTGGTCCTCTTCTGAAACGATAGACAAACAACAACAGTATGTTCAAATCTCATCGTATTTAATTTGACAGACCAGGCATGTCACAGACCTGGCATCTTCTGAGTTTTTTTCATTCTGTGAGCTCTTCACATAGTCGACCCAACTGTAAATGTGTACCTTTACAGGAAGGATATGGATGAAGGGAACTGACGACATCACCTGTATAGACAAGCTAAGCCTAGTAAAATGAAGTCTCTAACACTTCATCCTCGACAGCATTGCCTGTTATGGGATTACCTTGCCTTTGACCTTACAAACGAAGGAAATGGAAACCCTGAAGCTAATGAACACAAAAAAATAAACACAGCTATAGGAAAGCTGTTTTAGAAGACTCCCAAATTTCACCTACAAAAGCCGGATAATATATGATGAAGTACGACGCAGAATCGAGAATGAAAGTGGACTGTACCATGACCCCCTCATAATGATCAAAAGCTGACTTGGTACGGCCACGTCTCGAGGTCCAATGGACTTGCAAGTACCATACTTTAAAAAAAAATTATTTTACGTGTTTGCCTCACTAGTTTCTACTGGTTCCAATCCAGACCGTGGTCAGTTGGGCGATATTAAGACGCATAAACCAGTGATTAGATGCATGTGTGCGTCTGTATGTACTTATGCTAGGTTTGTGAAATTACCATATGTTGTTGTTGCTTAGATGTTTGCCTCACTAGTTTCTACTGGCGGAGGCGCCCATTCCACCCTAGACCATATTGTTTCTTAAGCATTTGCCTCACTAGATTCTACTGGCGGAGGCGCGTC
Organism: Ariolimax columbianus; assembly: GCA_036924085.1. Lineage (NCBI taxonomy): Eukaryota > Metazoa > Mollusca > Gastropoda > Stylommatophora > Arionidae > Ariolimax > Ariolimax columbianus. The sequence goes on from JAVGWX010000018.1 coordinate 47,415,932, forward strand.
CATTCCACCCCAGACCTTAGTCCTTTGGGCGATATCAGGACGCATAAACCAGTGCTTGGTTGCATGTGTGCGGCTGTATGTACCTATGCTAGGTTTGTGCGCCCTTAGAAGCTAGCCCAACCAAAGTGCAATGGATGGGCCTCACCAGGAAAGTTGTGCAAGAGTGTGGCTGTAGGATAGAGTGAAATGAAACAGAGTGAGGCGATGTGTCACACATTTGATCCGTGTCACTCATTTGATCCATGTCACACATTTGATCCATTTTTTTTTTGGTGCTTAGATGTTTGCCTCACTAGTTTCTACTGGCGGAGGCGCGCCATTTTCCACCCCAGACCGTAGTCCATTGGGCGATATCAGGACGCATAAACCAGTGCTTGGATGCATGTGAAGACGAGGACGTCCGAGATAACGACGGGAAGACAATATTCATGAATGAACTAAAATACGACCCGAGGAGACACAAAAAGCAACTATAGACAGAAAGGGAGGGCGCAGGATTGTGTAGGTGTCAACAGGGGTGCCCCAATGATCTCAAGTGGTCACGGGATGAACTGAACTGATATGAAAGGAAGCTACAGGGTGTCCTGTTCGCTACCGTCCTCTGGTTGTCTCTAATTACTTTTAAACCACTGAACATAATTCAATAACATTTGATACGGACATACCTTGGTGTGTGAGAAACATAATGAGCTCTTAGCAAGTTTTGCAAGTATTCGCCTGCATGTTGTGGAAGGCATTCACTAACACATCTGAGCTTCCCGCGCGCTGCAGGCCCCTCATGTTCCCTTACTACTTTTAAACTAATGAAGATGATTTAATAACATTTGACATGGGCATACTGAAAATCATTCGGACGACCAGGAACTCTATTTTAAGTAGGAGGGAGAGGAGCGAGTGGCAGAATGTGTTCGAGGCCTGCCTGCCGACAATCCCGGTATGGCATATGTTTGTTTTTTTTGTTGGGGGTGAAATAAATAAACATAGACAACACACGACGTGGCGACAGCAGTGGCGAAGCGGCGTGTAGTTGGAAGTCTAAAGAAACCCTCCACTATCCCAGCAATGGTAAAACGTCGTTCTAACAGTTTCCTCTTTTAAGGAGGAGGGAGCCATATGCCATACCTCAGATGTCAGCATGGCTGAAATTGCTTCCTTCTCTAATGATCATGTCATTTCTAAGGGACTGACTACCAAGGTCGCATGACCTTACCAAAAGTGATTTCATCCTGTAGGGCATGCTGAAAGAGAAAGTGTGTCGCAACAAGCCAATGAATCTCATAGACCTGCAAAAAAAAATGCAGCAGGAATTTGAATCTGTTACTCCTGATGTGTTGGTGAATACCTTCGGTAACATGGAAGCAAGCAGAGGCTAATTACGACTACTTATAAAGTTTGCCAAGAATTCATTAAGATTCTAACACACCAACGTATGTCCATGTCAAATTGCAATGAATTATGTTATTTGGTTTTAAAGTTATTAGAAAAAACAAGGGGCCGGTAGGGAGTGGGACACCCTGTGTTACTGAAAAGCCAAAAGCCGCCTTCTATTGCAGACGATGATGGCATAATTTATTTGCTAGCGCTATTTTTAGTAAGGATTAACTGCGCTACTTTTTATCCTCACTCTCTCGTCTCCGACCCCAGTGGCAAGTCAAGGACAAGACGACTAGGGGGCGACTACGAGATGCAGGTGACTTCTCATCAAGCACCCGTGAAAAAGACGACGGAGTCCGGTGTCGAACCCGCAACACCTGATCACGAGGCCGACGGCTTAACCACTTCGCCACGGAATCCTCATGGAAAAGATACACACCAAACAGAACACAAAGAGAAGCAATAGCTTTACCGAATTTAAACAACGACCTCTAGGCGAAGGCTGCCTTTTAGCCGCAAAGACAAACATATATATGTAGGCTCAATCACCTAATTCGTTCAACAACAAAACAGAAGGGAATCTGAAAACAGGACGGCGGCTTTTTGAGTCAGGCACCAAGTGGCTTTTTCCTTCAATGTGTCCAAAATCTAAGATGCCGAATAACTTCATGACACGCGGACCTTTCCAAAGATCAGATTGCCAAGTGGTGCATTGCTCTGTACGAGTATAGAATTTAATAACAATTCCTGGGAGCTAAAATATATATATTTGTTAACGAGTGTTGTCACTGCTTTGAATATTTTGGACCTCCTGTCACATTTACTATTGCACTATACAATTGTGGCATAACGTACGGACACATTTATACATTTAAGAAAACTTAGGTATGAAGAAACTATTGTATGTATGTATATGACAATTCTTCAAGCCAGTATGACGGCTCTGTGGTAATGTAAAAAATTCTGGCAGTCGATAAATCGGTTGTGCGGAATGAATCAGTTAAGCATCTCATCATTTCAGATACTCTTAGTTTTCCCATTCAGTGCGTTATGCCATACCAGATCTTCATGTCTTGCTAGACAAGAAAGTTATATCAAACAAGTGGACATAATATATCAATGAACTGCTCGGCGATAATAACAGTGACAAACCATCGACATTTAATAATAACAGATATAGTATTCTTATATCAGAATGAGAGAAAGCTATAAAATATATGAACAGGAGGAGGGCAGCAGGCGTATACACAATATATATAGATAGGTTAGAGGCTCAAGAGAAATTCGGTGCAGTTAAAATTACGAATCTGTGTAATGGCATCTATCATACACGATCTATACCAAGCGATCTGGTAACATATCTTCATTAAACTGTCCAAGAAACCACGTGCAACCGATTGTCCAAATTTTAGAAAAATCAGCCCGATGACCAACACTATTACGATACTCCTCACAATCATACAGGAGAGAGGAGCAGAGGAGACAACGAAGTTCAAAGTAATTTGGATTTTAACAGAACAGCGTAGCAAGGGAAGTAATATCAAGAAGCAGACTGTATTGTTGCCCTTGTATGCTGTTCGAATCAGATGCGTTGAAGTGAGCTTAACTGCGTAAACTGTGACCGGTAAAAGTGTTTTTGGTAAGCGACATATTGTACATTATATGGATAGTATTCCTCTTTAGTTCAGTAAAGAAATGTGTCCTCGAACCTAGTCCAAAATTCAGAAAAGTCAACGCACATATACTGAAGGCAAGAGATGGATGAAGTTTGAGATCCAGCGCAGCCGACCTAAGCAGAGGTTCTGACATCTGAACTGAACCGAACTGATTTAAACTTATGTTGAAAAGAATCAGACGATATCCAGCTGTACATGCAAGCGTTAATAAACTTCAGAATATGAGAAACAATTTTTAAAAGATGCATGTTGTACGGATAATTGTAACCCTTTTTGAAAATACGATGGTTCAGAATGGAATGTGCATATTTTACGCAGTGGTAATCAAACCGAAGTTACGACGATTGCAAAACAAACAACAACAACAAATAACAATAATGACACAAAACCAGGAATAAAACAGGTAAAAAAACTCAGGTACCTGAGTAACATAATCTCAGCAGACGGAAAAAGTGACACCGAAATCCAAATCAGATGTAATAAATCAAGTAAAATCGTTGGGCGAATGCCCCCAATCTTCCAATGTCAGTACGTGACAATGGATACAATAAGAATGTTATACAACACGTGACAATGGATACAAAAAGAATGTTATACAACACGTGACAATGGATACAAAAAGAATGTTATACAACACGTGACAATGGATACAAAAAGAATGTTATACAACACGTGACAATGGATACAAAAAGAATGTTATACAACACGTGACAATGAATACAAAAAGAATGTTATACAACACGTGACAATGGATACAAAAAGAATGTTATACAACACGTGACAATGGATACAAAAAGAATGTTATACAACACGTTACAATGGATACAAAAAGAATGTTATACAACACAATACAATGGATACAAAAAGAATGTTATACAACACAATACAATGGATACAAAAAGAATGTTATACAACACGTGACAATGGATACAAAAAGAATGTTACACAACACGATATTCCTACCAACTTTGTGCTATTAGTACCAGAATTGGACATTTACAAACAAAGATAAAAGACACATCGTAACAACATAAATGAAATGCCTGCGCAGATTGTTTGAAGTAACAAGAATGTTTACATTTAGAAAGGAAGATATTAGGGAGACAAGTAGGTACAACACCAGTGCTAGACCTCACCAAGAGACAAGTAGGTACAACACCAGTGCTAGACCTCACCAAGAGACAAGTAGGTACAACACCAGTGCTAGACCTCACCAAGAGACAAGTAGGTACAACACCAGTGCTAGACCTCACCAAGAGACAAGTAGGTACAACACCAGTGCTAGACCTCACCAAGAGACAAGTAGGTACAACACCAGTGCTAGACCTCACCAAGAGACAAGTAGGTACAACACCAGTGCTAGACCTCACCAAGAGACAAGTAGGTACAACACCAGTGCTAGACCTCACCAAGAGACAAGTAGGTACAACACCAGTGCTAGACCTCACCAAGAGACAAGTAGGTACAACACCAGTGCTAGACCTCACCAAGAGACAAGTAGGTACAACACCAGTGCTAGACCTCACCAAGAGACAAGTAGGTACAACACCAGTGCTAGACCTCACCAAGAGACAAGTAGGTACAACACCAGTGCTAGACCTCACCAAGAGACAAGTAGGTACAACACCAGTGCTAGACCTCACCAAGAGACAAGTAGGTACAACACCAGTGCTAGACCTCACCAAGAGACAAGTAGGTACAACACCAGTGCTAGACCTCACCAAGAGACAAGTAGGTACAACACCAGTGCTAGACCTCACCAAGAGACAAGTAGGTACAACACCAGTGCTAGACCTCACCAAGAGACAAGTAGGTACAACACCAGTGCTAGACCTCACCAAGAGATAAGTAGGTACAACACCAGTGCTAGACCTCATCAAGAAACAGCAAACCAAATGGTTCGGCCACGTGACACTTCAAACACCAGATAGTTTCCCACAGAAAGCAATGCTATACAGATACAGTGGAATCAAAATCAAGGGCCGACCACGCAAAATATGGATATCAGAAATAACAGAAGTAGTTAATTTTTTGTTTTTTGTTTTTCTTTGCGTTCGCCTTTTTTTCTCTATTCCTCAAAGTGGTGTGCGTTGCACTGTGGTTTTTATTTTGCGCCTGGCGGCCCAGTGCATCCGACTTCAGCATCCATTTTATGCAAGGGTCTGCTTCCATTTTCTAAGGGTTTGCTTCCCCGGGGTAACGCTCGTGCTGTGATGGGGATCGAACTCAGCACCTTCTGGTTTTGGGCCGTGTCACTTAACCACTAGCCAACGCCATCTCCAGAGAAGCAGTATTGCTTCTCTTGTACCAAGCACATAATAGGGCCCGATCAAGAAACCTCTCCATAACCTGACGCTGAAAGGTACAAGCAGGAATAAACAAAAAACATTTTTTTAAAATCGTCAATCTGTCGGTAGAAATTATCGTTATCAAAATATTTCAAAATGTTCATACTTATTTTTGTCTTGAGCAAACTTCGTGAAAATAGAGCGACGTGTATATGTTTCAAGACAAATACCACATCATTGTCTTTTCAAATGTGTACTTTCAATAGCAGAGAAGGGCAACGGGCTGTGGAAATAATGACTAGCATCACAGTTATTTACAAAGTTATCGCTATTTCGATACAGTGGCACTGCGTTAAAACACACAGCCATGGGCGATCACAGATAATATATATCGATAATCGATTCCGTGATAATTTGAAGATTTAATAAGGAAGAGTCATAGCATTTCAACATGCACCTGGAAAATATTAAATATTGAAATAAAGTTAGAAAATACATTGAGAAGGTATTCTGTACTGATATTTATCTTTGCGTTATCAAGCAATACAAATTATATTATGATCAGGCAAAAGCTATTAACACGGTCCTGGACGGTTTCCACTTTACTCCCTGCGGTGTCCTACGGTGCTGAGATGTGGCAACTAACAACACTGAGAGTGACCCAGGACTCCCTTGAGAGACGCTTGGTTGGAGTCACTCTCCGGAACCAAAGCAAGGTATTCGCATTTCTGACATAAGACTATTGTCCCTGAATAATGTTGCGGTAATCCATGCAGGCAAGGCAAAACATAGATGGGCAGGTCCAACAGGCTCACGAAGGCACCTACAGGGGCAGCATTTTCTCAGAAGACTACAGTTGCATCAGAGAAATTGATTCATCTACCTTCGTTGCATATCATCCGATGGGTGCAGTGCTGCCGATGTGTCAAGGCGGATCGGACTAGCTGCGTCTGCTATGCCTGACCACCGACGTGTATGGTGTAACATCTGCCAGTCCTGCGTGGTCCCAGTCCTGCTTTAAAAAAAAAATCTGTCATACAACATTTTTCACATTGCTGGGGTAGTCGAGGGGTTTTGAAGGCTGAGGACTACAGGCCGCTTCGCCACTGCTGTCGCGACGTCGTGTGCTAGCTACGTTTGTTTATTTCACCCCCTACAGAAAAACAACTTATGCCATACCGCGGATTCGAGCCGCTGCCCTCCTTGTCGGCAGGCAGGCCCCGAAACCATTCGGCCACGCGCTCCGCCTGCTTTACGGCTCTGAAATCTGGACATTGCTTAAATATGACATGTCGAGATGGAAGCTTTCCAGATGCATAAGCAGCGACGTATCCTGGGCATCCGATGGCATGACTATATCCGCAACCTGGAGGTCTCTTCTAAGACAAACCTCCACCCAAACTCAGAAACACTTGACCGACGCCAAGTTTCTTTGTTCGATCATGTTGTACGGCTGAACCAGGAAATCCGTACCCACAAGATACTATACAAGTCGTTCCTCGGCGCCAAAAGCCTTCACTCAATCGGCTGGAGGCGCAGAGGAGGCCGTCCCCGTACGGTATGGCTCCAGCAAGTAGCGACCTCCTCCACCGCCCTGGACGAGCCCTGAAGTAACGCCACATCTGTGGGTCATAGATGTGGCCAACCAACGCAACGGGTCTCAGACGCCCAAGCGAACATTATTACTATGATAATGTTAGTTAGGGTCATACATACACTGATCTGACAATATTAGTCATGGTCAGGGAAAATATACTAATTGGACAATGTTAGTCAAATTATGCTGACCAAAAACACTCACCCCCCCCCCCTCCCCCACCTCACCTTCATGCAGCTTTCTCTTTTGCCCTACAACTTTGATGTCTGGTAAACGTTGGTTACATTCTTGTCAGGCGTCCAAATCATTTTATTCTGTCTTTTAAAATATTGCATGCACGGTGCTGCACCCACCTTCTGTCTGATTTATTCGTTTCATACTCTGCCCAGCCGTGTCACCTCGACAATCTTCCTTAAGTATCTCATTTAGCATACCACGGTTTTTCTTTCTTGTGTCTTGATGAGAGTGCATGTCTGAGATTGCTAACAGTAAGTTGGTATAAACATACTATTTGTCAACGGTCTCTTTGTTCCACTGGGATGTGTTTATGTCTTACAAATTATTAGAGCTGGTAGGAAACCGTATTTGCTTTCTTTATTTTGTTATTCCACCTCTCTGTCCATCCATCCGTCTCACATGAACATGCTATTCAAGTATTTCTCTCACCTGTTTAAGTTGTTCTTTCTACCTGAATATTTGGTTCCCCACTCTGTTCTGCCGACTTTTATTGTCTCTATCTTTGCTGTACTAATTCTCGTATTAAATCTATCCCAGACATTGTCAATGACATTCAGATGTTCTTGGAGATTATGTTCATTTAAATGAAATATACTCTGATAATGAAGCTTGTTCATTCATTAAGTCAGATTTTCTCTCCAATCTGAAGCAAAAGACACCACTGCAGATGGTCCTGTTTACAGTAAGTGCATTTCCAAGCATTTTGCTGTGGTGTGAACTACATACCCATCGAATTGGCCATAGAGGAAGCCTGTAGCCGAGTTTAAAAAGCTGTGTGAGGAGCTCGAGGTGTTGAACCACTTTACTTACCTCAGATCCTCAGTCAATAATCAACTTTTTCTGGACGAAGAGATTAATATCAGGATAGGTAAGGCGTCCACAGGATTCCATGCCGAAGTGGTTAAGCTGTCGGCCTCGTCAGCGTGTGGTGTGGGTTCGTCTCCGGACTCCGCCGTCTTTTTCACGAGTGCTTGAGTTGCCTGCATCTCGTAGTCGCCCCCTAGTCGTCTTGTCCTTGACTTACCACTAGGGTCGGGCGGCTCGAGACGAGAGAGTGAGGATACAAAGTAGCGCAGTTAATCCTTACTAAAAATAGCGCTAGCAAATAAATTATGCCATCATCGTCTGCGATGGACGACGGCCTTTACTTTCCTTTCTTTTTGAAGGCAGCCACAACAGTAAGCAGGTTAACAAAGAGGGTCTGGAAGAACAAACGCTCATTGTTAAAACAAAAGCCCTTGTCTTCAGCACTCTTCTTTTTGGCAGTGAAACATGGCTTACCTTCAAGCACTAGGAGAGACGGTTAAACAGCTTTAATGTGAGATGTGAGGTGTCTGCGCAGAATCCTGGGAGTTGGGTGGCAGGTCAAGATCACCACCACAGAGATATTGGAGTGAACAGACACTGTCATTGTTTTGTTCCATGCTTAGGCTTTGAAGGCTCCGATGGTTGGGACACACTCAGCAGACGCAGGATGGCAGCCAACCAAAGGATCGTCTCTATTGGGAATTGCAGTTGGGGAAACGGTCTCGTGCCGGCCACTGCTTCGGTTCAAGGATGTATGCAAGCGGGATATCTTCTTCTTGTTCTGCGTACGCAGTCAGACAGTAACCATTATTTTTTCGAAAAAAGCGGCGGTCATCCTGAGGCTGTCGCCACTGCCATAGAGCTTGTCTTGCAGTTCCACTGGTAATGGCCACATCTGCTCTCTCTGATCCTCGTATGTCGGGCAGTTCTGCAGCAGATGTTCAGTGGTCATTTTACCAGTACCGCACGGGCATTCGTCGGTACACCCTATCTTCAATTTGTTGAATAGATGGTACCTCAGTCTGTTGTGGCCAGTGCGAAGTCTGAAGACAACGACCTGCTCTCTTCGGTTCAACTGGTAATAGGCATCGTTTTTGGTGTAACCAGTATGTTCGGTTTCCCATTTGGTCATGTATCTGGCTTTGATAAGCCGTTTTGACTCTTCATACGTCATACTGGTATCTGTTTGTGGTAGTCTTGCACCTTCTTTTGCCAGTCTGTCTGCCTCCTCGTTGCTTTGGATGTTGCAGTGAGATGGGACCCACTGTACCACTACCCTTTTTGGTGCGGACTGCTGGCACAGTTTGCAGAGTGCTGCTCTTAAGTCATTAAGCTCAGTGTTTTTCTGGCTTTTTAGCGCTGTGACTACGGCGAGAGCATCTGTAAGCAGGACTATATGGCTCTCATTTTCACTGTGTGTCACCATTTCAGTGCCTCTGCCTCCGCTCTGAGCAAGCGGGATATGAATGATGCAGACATTTATTTGGAATCATGGGAATATGACGCCATTAATTGTGTTGCATGGAGTGGCAATATTAAGCATGGAATGTGGGCAAGGGAGATACTTTTTGTGTGGAAAGGCTTAGAGTGTAAGAAGACACACCATGACATGCCGCACAGTTCTGATTTTCCTTGCAGACGTAAGACGCTTATCTGCTCGGATTGGTCTAAGGAGTTTCATTCGTTATCGTCATGAACTGTAGATACATCGCTTTTTTTTTCAAAGCACAACACACTGTCGTCTGGCAAGACGGAATAAACCAATGATGACAGTGGGTATTAAAAATGGCCACAACAGAGCAATCAGCTGCTTGTTTGCATACCCGATTGCAAGTGTATACAAAAGGACTTCAACACACTAATGGGTAAAAGAGAAGTGACCATGAGAAGAGAATATGTATGTGTTAATGTATATTATGGTGATTCGAGTGTAGCTTTCATGAATTTGCAGTTTCGGTTTTTGCTGAGCTTTTCTAAACTGTACCATTTGTAAAGTAACGTAAAGTAACCCATAGCATTACTGCCGTAGGTGTTTAAGGTGTTAGCGATCTCACATTTCAAAGGCTCGGCTATATGAGGGCGATAGCCATCTCCTCTCCCTCGCCGCTTTTATTTCCCGGACTGAACCGGTAACATTTGAACTAGCTGTAAATGGGTACAAGAGTTACGGTTAAGTAAGGAAAAGGCAGCGAGAAATGGAACCTACCTCACACAAGCTATGACGGCTTAGTTCACTGAAGCCTCTAACACTTCATCCCTGACCAGCTGGTAAATCGGCTGAAGGACTCCGGTTACCTTTTCTTTACCCATTTACTAGTTCTTCTGACGAGCCGAGCGTCAGAGCCGTACCTTGTCATTGTAAATGAACTGGGTTCGATCCACGTTACTGACATGCTCCAGAGCTGTTAGAGAAGGGAAAATAAATAAAACGGAAGAAAGCCACCACACATAATAACAAAGCTTAGACCTAATACAATGAAGTCTATAACACTTCATCCCCGACAACAGTGTCCGCCTATACCTTATCATTTACTAGTCCGTCTAACCTATGACATAGGTATCTGAACGGAAACACCCTTTCACCTCCTGCCTTTATTTACATCCATTGACATTTCCCTGCACGTGAAAGTCAGCCACGTTCCTGCCATGTGTCTAAGTCAGGGCATCTCAACCATTGCTTGGTGGTACCGAAGGTCTCAGTGAAAGGTCTCTACATGGGCTGTGAAAGGTCTTTAGTGGTAAATTGAAAGGTCTCTATGGATACCGTTAAATGTCTTTAGAGGTATATAAAAGAGGTTTCTAGCGATACTATGAAAGGTCTCTAAAGGTACCGCGACATATCTTTAGGGTTAACGTGAAAGGTCTCAAGAGCCGGGCACGACAAAACCCGGTCGCCATAGAGCTTAGATATTTTACTATGGCGCCTAGAAACTTTACTAAGGTGCCTAACATTTCAGGATCAATGTCCTACTTACTGGCACAATTTTCTCCATTGCTTATATCCAGCATCAATACTGGCTGCTAGATTTTGTGTACACAGATACTAGATCCTAAACACATTTGTCACCCTTGATCTAGGGGTTACTTGAAATGTCCTCTGGGATTTCGTGAAAGATGTCTAAGGGTTCATTGAGAGATCTACGTGGGTTCTTTGAGAGGTCTCTATGGGCTCTGTGAATGGTCTTTAGGTGTTCCGTGAAAGGTGTCAATGGTTTCCGGGAACGATCTTTAGAAACTCAATGGAAGACCTATAAGGCTTCGTGAAATTTCTCAATGGGTTACGTGACAGATTTTTATGGATGCAGTGAAAGGTCTCTATGGGTTAAGTAACAGGTTTTTATGGATCCAGTGAAAGGTCTCTATGGGTTACGTAACAGGTTTTTATGGATCCAGTGAAAGGTCTCTATGGTTTCTGGAGAGGATCTCAAGGAGTTACGTGAATGGTATATAGTGGTCTCCTGAAAGGTATCTATGGGTTCCTGCACAAAAAGTACACGGGAGCTAAGATTGTATTGTCCGTCTCCGAGAGCTAGGCGTCAGATCTCACTTTCATTAACAGCAAGTGTCGTTTGAAATTCCGGGATTTTAAAAAAAACGTTCGCTTTTTCGTGGTTTCGTTTCTTTATTTGGAATCGGCCATCTTACCTCGCTGCTACAGTCATGATTTTTAAACAAACAAGGGTTACGAAAAGCTGATCCGGAGCCTACAATACGGCAATGGCATATCTTAACCGTTTGTTTGAACATAAGATATGATGGGGGATACACTATTAGAAATAAAGACCAGAATAGCCCAGGCAAAATCAGTTTCCTCATACAGGAGTATGAGGGAAATTGTGAGCAACAAAACCATTTACTCTGGAATTAAGGAAGATTGTTCTTGAATGCTACGTGGAACCACTACTGGTACTACAGCGAGGCAAGAACAATCAGCATGTAAAGACATGGATAATTGGAGGCAATGAAAATGTGGTTTTACATACAAATTATGAGAATTCCATGAAATGTAAAGAAAGTTAAAGACGTGGTTCTTGGGGAAGCACATGCACAAAGACAGCTTATGGCAACATAAGTTATTAAAGTTATTAAAGTGGGTGCTAATGAAAATTTAGCCTCATGAAAGTTATTAAAGTGGGTGCTAATGAAAATTTAGCCTCATGAAAGTTATTAAAGTGGGTGCTAATGAAAATTTAGCTTCATTAAAGTTTTAAAAGTGGGCGGTAAGTACACAAAGATTGATGAACTGTGGTCTAGACTGTAGTTCTATTTTCTGCAGTTTGTGTCCCTGCACTAGGCGTCTTGGGCCATTGATTTGCTTGTCTGTCTCTAAACTTCTGTAGCGACGCTTATTTTCATTGATTTGCTTGTCTGTCTCTAAACTTCTGTAGCGACGCCTCTTTCCATTGATTTGCTTGTCTGTCTCTAAACTTCTGTAGCGACGCCTCTTTCCATTGATTTACTTGTCTGTCTCTAAACTTATGTAGCGACGCTTCTTTCCATTGATTTGCTTGTCTGTCTCTAAACTTCTGTAGCGACGCTTCTTTCCATTGATTTGCTTGTCTGTCTCTAAACTTCTGTAGCGACGCTTCTTTCCATTGATTTGCTTGTCTGTCTCTAAACTTCTGTAGAGACGCTTCTTTCCATTGATTTGCTTGTCTGTCTCTAAACTTCTGTTGGTACGTTACTTCCGCTACCGGGCTTGGCGGGAGAAGAAAAAAAGGGGGGGGGGGGGAGGGGGGAGAGCGGGGCGTGTTATACCAATCATGTGGTACATTTTTGTCCAATAAGGGGTCGGTTTTAGGCACCACAGTCATGACCCGGTGATGGTAGTATCGACCCTCTAACGATACGTGGACCTTAGCTATGATGCCAGGGCGTATTTTGTTTCGGAGAAGCACAGAACGTGCTATACTTGGCTTCTTCTACTGGTGGAGGCCGTGCTATACTTGGCTTCTTCTACTGGTGGAGGCCGTGCTATACTTGGCTTCTTCTACTGGTGGAGGCCGTGCTATGCTTGGCTTCTTCTACTGGTGGAGGCCGTGCTATGCTTGGTTTCTTCTACTGGTGGAGGCCGTGCTATACTTGGCTTCTTCTACTGGTGGAGGCCGTGCTATACTTGGCTTCTTCTACTGGTGGAGGCCGTGCTATGCTTGGCTTCTTCTACTGGTGGAGGCCGTGCTATGCTTGGCTTCTTCTACTGGTGGAGGCCGTGCTAGTCTTGGCTTCTTCTACTGGTGGAGGCCGTGCTATGCTTGGTTTCTTCTACTGGTGGAGGCCGTGCTATGCTTGCCTTCTTCTGCATGACGCTCACTCCTACGAAGATGACGTCGATTCACCTCTCGTCACACAGACTGCCTTGAAAACAGTCATGTTTCCAGGGAACGCTATACGTCAGAGAGATAGTTGTCTTGGTCATTATAATGTACCTGAACCTGACGCGACAGCCTGGTCAGTATATTGTGCCTGAACCTGGCGCGACATCCTAGTCAGTATGTTGTACCTGAACCTGACGAGACATCCTGGTCAGTATGTTGTACCTGAACCTGAGGCGACATCCTGGTCAGTATGTTGTGCCTGAACCTGACGCGACATCCTGGTCAGTATATTGTGCCTGAACCTGACGCGACATCCTAGTCAGTATGTTGTACCTGAACCTGACGAGACATCCTGGTCAGTATGTTGTGCCTGAACCTGACGCGACATCCTGGTCAGTATGTTGTGCCTGACCGAGCTAGCTTCTCAGTCCATGAAGGATAGTTAAATTACTTATCAACACAGGAAACTTCTGAGGCAGTCTATCTCCGCAGACGCCATGGCGCACGATACAGTGGCCCTTTAATTAACCATTATGTAGTTCGTGCCGGTCTAATCTGGTTCCTGTCGGGCGTGCAGAAGCGTGACATTTAGCGCCTCAGTTTCTCCAGAATGGCACAGGTATCACGGCACGTTTCTTGTTGAGTTTATGTTTATTTAAACGGGAATAAAAATAGTTAGTAGTAATTAAACACTGTTATCGGGGATGAAGTGTTAGAGACTTCATTGTAAAAGGCGACAGCTTGCTTATGAGGTGGGGGTGGACAGTTCCCTTCCTCGCTGCCTTTCTTCCCTAATGGTAGGCCAGGTACCTACTAACAGCAGTTGTCGACTGGAGCAAGCGGATGACGGGAACCGAACTAGATTTCTTGGCATTAAAATCGAGTGCTCTATCACTACCCTAATCCGATTATGATTCAATCAATCAATAAATCATTCAATCTATAAAAAACCGTTCATTCCACGTAAAGCACATATCTTAAACAAATACATGTCAAATCCTTCTGTCTGAACCATCCATTCCAACTCTACCCACGCCATTCCTGTTTCCTGAAAGTTTGTATCGATCTCTCGTCTCCGTGCCTCTATTTCTCTTGCTTTGGGGATTCCAGAACAGAGACTGTCGTGTAATACTATTAGTTGGTTTATTTAACGCCAGTCCTTTCCAACGTCAACATTTTCTTTCCTGGTCTCATGTAAAATTTAAACTGTCTGTTTCGATATTAGTGACCTAACATTGCTAACGGATCAAACCGTTTTAGTCCATCAAGTGGTCGAAGATGATGTACAGTGAATGATCTGGCAGATGCAAACAAGTCAAACCTGTTTGCTTGCAACAGGGTCAGTGCATCAGAGCTGACTGTCCATATTTCGTTCCAAACGGCGGCTCTGGAAACAGGATGCACTAATGTCGTCTGTTTCAGAGAATAGGGGTCGCAGTAGGAAGCATTGAAATACGCCCCTAACTAGACCTCACTCTGTCCTTCAAAGCACAAGGCACAGCTCCCAAATACATGTGTGACCTTTAAGACAAAAGGCTCAGCTCTCAAATACATGGGTGTCCTTCAAGGCACATTGCATAGCTCCCAAATGCATGTGTGTCCTTCAAGGCACATTGTACAGTCCCCAAATACATGTGTGTCCTTCAAGGCACACCGCACAACCCCCAAATACATGTGTGTCCTTCAAGGCACATTGTACAGCCCCTAAATATATGTGTATCCTTCAAGGCACATTGCACAGCCCCAAAATACATGTGTGTCCTTCAAGGCACATTATACAGCCCCCAAATACATGTGTGTCCTTCAAGGCACATTGCACAGCCCCCAAATACATGTATGTCCTTCAAGGCACATTGCGCAGCCCCCAAATACATATGTGTCCTTCAAGGAACATTGCGCAGCCCCCAAATACATTGGTGTCTTTCAAGGCCCAAGAAACAGCTTTCAAATTCATGTGTGTCCTTCAAGGCACATTGCACAGCCCCCAAATACCTGTGTGACAAACTAGATCCCGAGCTGTCCTTTAAGGCACATTGTCAGGAAGTCAAGCGGAAAGTATGAGGAAAAACATTATCCCCAGGCGACTATGTACAACATGGGGAGCACAGCCATTTGCCCTCCGAACATCGGCACTTGTTCTGTGCTTCTCCGAAACAAAATACGCCCTGGCATCATAGCTAAGGTCCACGTATCGTTAGAGGGTCGATACTACCATCACCGGGTCATGACTGTGGTGCCTAAAACCGACCCCTTATTGGACAAAAATGTACCACATGATTGGTATAACACGCCCCGCTCTCCCCCCTCCCCCCCCCCCCTTTTTTTCTTCTCCCGCCAAGCCCGGTAGCGGAAGTAACGTACCAACAGAAGTTTAGAGACAGACAAGCAAATCAATGGAAAGAAGCGTCTCTACAGAAGTTTAGAGACAGACAAGCAAATCAATGGAAAGAAGCGTCGCTACAGAAGTTTAGAGACAGACAAGCAAATCAATGGAAAGAAGCGTCGCTACAGAAGTTTAGAGACAGACAAGCAAATCAATGGAAAGAAGCGTCGCTACATAAGTTTAGAGACAGACAAGTAAATCAATGGAAAGAGGCGTCGCTACAGAAGTTTAGAGACAGACAAGCAAATCAATGGAAAGAGGCGTCGCTACAGAAGTTTAGAGACAGACAAGCAAATCAATGAAAATAAGCGTCGCTACAGAAGTTTAGAGACAGACAAGCAAATCAATGGCCCAAGACGCCTAGTGCAGGGACACAAACTGCAGAAAATAGAACTACAGTCTAGACCACAGTTCATCAATCTTTGTGTACTTACCGCCCACTTTTAAAACTTTAATGAAGCTAAATTTTCATTAGCACCCACTTTAATAACTTTCATGAGGCTAAATTTTCATTAGCACCCACTTTAATAACTTTCATGAGGCTAAATTTTCATTAGCACCCACTTTAATAACTTTCATGAGGCTAAATTTTCATTAGCACCCACTTTAATAACTTTCATGAGGCTAAATTTTCATTACCGCCCACTAAAATCTAAATGGACGAAAATTCCGCGATCGACTACCGAGTCTGTTTTTTATGTTTTGAATACAGCGTGTAATTATTCTGCCGCCCACCTGAAAGCTAAAATCGCTCAGTTATAGGCAGGGGCGTCCAGGTTTAAGATCATTGGTCTAGACGGAGTTTCCTGGGAGAAAAGAACAACCTCTCCCAGGAAGTTCAGGAAAACGAGACCTCGTGGATAAAGCTGTAGGAGGAGGAGGTTGCACACGGAGCACATCTGTCGTATTCAATATATAAGGATGCATGCTAACCCCTACTCTTTTCAGCATGATGTTTGCTTCTATATTGATGGATGCATTCAAGGGCAGTGATGCTGGAGTCAAAGTCTGCTGTCGCCTAGACGGTGAGTTGTTCAATCTGAGGAGACTGCTGGCAAAAACAAGAGTACAAATCGAAACCATATGTGAACTTCTCTTTGCTGATGGCTGTGTTCTCAACGCCCATTCAGAAACTTAGATGCAATGTACTGTTGATATGTTTGCAGCGGCTTGCGTTAACTTTGGTCTCACAATCTCTACCAGCAAGACTGAAGTGATGTACAAGGCAGCCCAAAGAACTGAGTACAGTTAGCCATCTATCACTATCAATGGTCAGAAACTGAAGTTGGGAGAACGCTTTGCATACCTCGGCAGCACACCCTCCAGAGCAGTCCGTATTGGGGAAGAAATAAACTTGAAAATAGCGAAAACATGTGTAGCAATTGGAAAACTAAGATCCTCAGTTTAGGACCTGAGAGGAATTAAGCTTATAACCAAATGGAAGGTTTATGCTGTAGTCGTTCTACCGACTCTTCTATACGCGTGTGAAACTTAGACTTGTTCAGTCAACATGCGAAGAAGCTTGACAATTTTCATCTGTTCTGCCTTAGGATCTGCTGAATGTCAAATGGCAAGATAGGATCACAGATGCAAAGGTTATTTCCCGGACTGGCATGATTAAACATCCACACAACTCTATGAAAATCGCAGCTTAGATAGACTGCCCATGTTGTCCCCATGTCAGATCAGCGGCTTCCAAAGAGAATATTCTATGGCAAGCTTGAGTCAGGCATGCGAGCTGTAGTGGCCAAATAAAACGTTACAAAGACACTCTGAAAGCCTCACTGAAGAACTGCGGCATTGACCCTGATAATTGGGAGACCATTCCTGCTGATCGCTCTGCCTGGCGAAGTAAAATCTCCTCTCGCACCACACATATGGAGCAGACAAGAATCACGGAAGCTGCACGAAGAAGAGCAACGAAAGGCAAGAGACGAGTTGCCTCCGCCTGACGGTCAGACAGTGCTTCTCTGTCCTCAGTGTGACAGACGCTTTCGGGCTTGGATTGGATAGAACAGCCCCTTACGAACCCACTCTAAGATTGGCAGATGACTATGTGGTCCTCTTCGGAAACGATGGACAAACAAAAGAGAAGCTTAAGTAGACTTCGATCTGGGGTGACTCGATGCACACATACACAAACCCGATGAAATGGGGGTACAGCGACGACGGTACCTGCGAATGCGTTGCTGCACACGACAAAGCCTACCTCATGACTTCCCCGAATGCGTTACTGCACATGACAAAGCTCACCTCATGACTTCCACGAATACGTTACTGCACATGACAAAGCCCACCTCATGACTTCCCCGAATGCGTTGCTGCACATGACAAAGCTCACCTCATGACTTCCCCGAATGCGTTACTGCACATGACAAAGCTCACCTCATGACTTCCACGAATACGTTACTGCACATGACAAAGCTCACCTCATGACTTCCCCGAATGCGTTACTGCACATGACAAAGCCCACCTCATGACTTCCCCGAATGCGTTACTGTACACGACAAAGCCCACCTCCTGACTTCCACAAATGCGTTACTGCATACGACAAAGCCCACCTCATGACTTCCCCGAATGCGTTACTGTACACGAAAAAGCCCACCTCATGTCTTCCCCGAATGCGTTACTGCACATGACAAAGCCCACCTCATGACTTCCCCCAAACCGACCGCACGCATGTGCAATGGAATATTTGCTGGAGAGAAACGACACGGCAGTCAGGAGGTTGGCTTAAACACTTGACCTCTGCTGTATGATGTGGTATGATGTTCGTCTATCACATGTGATGAAGACCACTCTCTTTGTTCAGCCACGTGGACAGTCTTTCCTCTTGCTGTGTCCGCTGAAATGGGTGACTTGTGCGGTGATTTGGATTAAAGTGGGGAAGAAGCTGCGCCTTTTTTAGCACAGGCTGTAGATTTTTTTTCAGGGTTTACTCCCCAAGTATTTCCCATAAATAGGCATCCCACAAGGCAGGGAGGGAATGACTTATATCTTGTGTGACGTGCCTTCCCCATAACCCCAAGAGGTCCTAGGGGCATCTCTCCCGTGCCGTGTTCTAGTCCATTATAGTCGTGCCTCAATTTCACAGTGACACCAAAACCCCACTGTTTGCACCTAGGCCAACGGCACCAATCTCGTGAAGTTTAGCCATGTGCACTAGACTGTGAAAATACGACACATGTTTAAGCGTAGCATTATATATATATAGTTCATATAGCCGATATCCACATCAGCAACTCCAAAACAAAAACAAAAACAAAAACCATGGTGATCACCAGAGATGAAAAGAGACATCAGATAACCATAGGAACACGAGCACTGGAGCAGGTCAGCAACTTTAAATATCTAGGAGTGGTAATAGACAGCAGGGGAGGAATCAAAGAGGAGCTAACTGCACGAAGGGCAGCAGCAGGTAGACTTTTCCATACAATAAACAGAGGTTTCCTCAGTAAAAGAGAAATAAGCAGGAAAACAAAGATGGATGTATACCGCTCGACCTATGTGCCTGTCCTGACATGTAGATGTGAGTCATGAGCAATGACTACAGCTCAAAAGAGAGGCAATTACAAACTTCAGAAATGAGGTACCTAAGAAAGACGATTCAGGTGACGAAAAGGGACAAGATCCGTAATCAGACAATACGTAGCAATCTTGAAGTTCAAATCCTGCAGACACGAGCGGAGCAATCCCAACTACAATTATTTGGCCATGTCTGTAGAATGGAAGAAGACCGGATACCAAAGCGGTCATGGGAGATAAAAAGTCAAGGACGCAGACCCCCAGGACGGCTCAAAGAAGACAACATACGACAGTCCCTAAGTGAAAGAGGGCTGGACTGGAAAGAGGTCAGGAAAAAGACGGCGGATAGAGCAGTGTGGCGTTCTCTCTGGAAAACCTCTACACCTCACGGTAGAAGAGAAGCGACTAAGTAAGTATAGCCGATATCCATTCCAGAATAATCGAAGGGAATAAAACACACATAAAAAACGAACTAAAACAGTCCAAATGAAAAACAGCGATTGGGATCAAGATGCTGAGCAGCGCATGAGCTGCAGCGGTCAGCGATCCATAGCTAGCTGCTAGCGTCAGCGCCAGCGAACCAGAGCTGCCAAGACCCTGCCAAGACCCTGCCTACACCTCTACGCGGTGATCCTGGATAACAGACTGCAACAAAGCAGACTGGCTAAGGAGAAGGGATTGAAGAGGTAATGCTAACCCGGCACTCAAAAAATGCTTGCTGAAGTCGGATGTGTTGGAACAAAAGTTGCAAATATCGCAGTCAAGCTGTAAATTACAACACAAAGTATTCCGTTCTCTGGACTACATTCTGCTACTTAGGCCGTGTTAGGGTTTAGTAGCGGAAGATGGAGAACGAACGAAGCCAAGCCAAAAACAACGACACGCTTTCCTGAACACAAGTGTAAGTCGTTGACTAGTCTGAATTCCAGGCAAATCCGTGGCCTGGCGGCATCCATAATGAACTAAAACACCAGGGCAATGTAGACCAGTAGCCGGTACGGCACCATATTTGTCGCTATTCTCTCGGCTGATGTGGTACAAGGGACACAGTAAACAAGTACATGTTTAAAACATCGGTACAGTCAGGTCCGAATTTAGGCCTAAGCTAAATGAGCTGCAGCTATGAGCTTTCAATATACTGGGGGGCCTCAATAAATGACAGCTAAATGAAAAATATCAATGAATGCATTCAATTGAAAATAAATCGTATTTTTCATAAATGTTCTGCTATTAAAAAATAAGTAATGAATGCCAGTGTTTGTTTTCAATATTTTCTGTGATTTTCCAGTGAAATTTTGTTAACAGGAGGCCTCCTGGCTTTTTATAGCTTGTGTCTCAACAAGTCTAAATCCGACTCTGGGTACAGTTTATACTTGGTCTATCAGAAAATAAAAACTCAGCCAATACACGGGGTACTGACTGAAAGTGCAAGCCGTCTTTATTCTTCAAACGCTTAAATCCAACCACTGGCGAACACTAACTTAACTTAACTTAACTTAACTTAACGTCTTTAAACTGGTTTAGAAGTCTATGCAAAACTGTATTCAAACAGCTTCCTTTACATTTATTTGACCTAACAATAACTATGCGCATCCAATCTATTCTTGTATGCATTAATTGACCCTACCTCCACTATTTCCTTTGGCAATGCATTCCAAGCATTCACAACTCTGTAACTAAACAAATATTTCCTGGTATCTAATCTGTAACTTTTACAAATTAATGTGTGTCTGTGCTTTCTTGTTCTTGTAGGCGGCTGTATTTTGAAGAAAACACACTTGTTATAGTCGAATTTATTCTTTTAGTTGATTATCTTATAAAACTGTATTCTTCTTCTTCTTTTTCTTCTGCTTCTTCTTCTTCGTCGTTCGTTCACAAACTCCCGTTAACAGGCTTTAAGAAGGGCTTTGCAAATAGCAGGATGTTGTCCGGAGAATGGAATGCGTTGTGTCGTCGTTTACAGCTTGACCGCGAAATTTGCACCTTTTAGTCAAACACATCAGACTTCAGCAGGCATTAATGAGTACCGGGTTAGCCTTCCCTCTTCGATGCCTTCTCCTTAGCCAGTCTGCTCTGTTGCAGCTTGTACCGGGTTAGCCTTCCCTCTTCGATGCCTTCTCCTTAGCCAGTCTGTCCTGCTGCAGCATGTACCGGGTTAGCCTTCCCTCTTCGATGTCTTCTCCTTAGCCAGTCTGTCCTGCTGCAGCTTGTACCGGGTTAGCCTTCCCTCTTCGATGTCTTCTCCTTAGCCAGTCTGTCCTGCTGCAGCTTGTACCGGGTTAGCCTTCCCTCTTCGATGCCTTCTCCTTAGCCAGTCTGTCCTGCTGCAGAATGTCCCAAACACCTGAATTAAATCCCCTCGTGACGGCGTGGCCTAGTGGTTAAGTGGCACGGCTCACAACCGGAAGGTGCTGGGTTCGATCCCCATCACAGCACCGGCCGTTACCCCGGGGAAGTAAACCCTTAGAAAATGCAGGAGGAAACAGACATTTACATAAAATGCATGCTGAAGTCGGATGAACTGGACCAACAGGCGCAAAATAAAAACCACAGTGCAACGCACACCGCCTTGGGGATTAGAGAAATAAGGCGAACGAAAGAAAAAGAAAAAAAAATCCCTTCGAAATCTTCTCTTTCTAGACACTGTAATCCTGTTTTGTTAGTATTTCCTTATGACTATAATTATGGAATAGCACTATCAGCAGGTGAGAGAACAACGGGCATTGTGGTACTCGTAGAATGTACTTCACTTTTGTCATTCACGTCCAATATTCTGCACAAGTCAATTGTTTCGTATGGAAATATTGAGTTATTTGTCAAAATTGTTTGTTCCGTTCACGCTATGTTTTGAGTTGTTCGCGAAGTTTGCTAGAGTTGTGCCTTAGAGAGACGTTTCCCTTGGACATATTATCGCAGGCGTGCAGGCTAATTTTGTTTGATGCGGTAAGAGATATATCAGAGCTAGAATGCGATAATATGGGAAACCCCAATAACTGTGTCAACTTTGTGGCCTAATTCATGGCCCACTTTAGATTATTACAGTTGGCCATGCCTAATTCTTGCTGAACGAAACTGAAGAAATACTTTACTTGTTTTCTGAGAAATATTTACTGTTTCAAAAGAAACAATATCACTGCCACGAACAGTTCATTTCCAGAACCATAATGTTCTTTGAGTGGTGTGGAGAGGTTCTCAGAGAAATCGAGGCTGGTTGTTAAAAATCGCTTCACTTTGTGTACTTTAAATCCTGACAAGCAAATAAGCAGGTCATGCCTACTGCCAGAATGCCGCAGGCTATCCGTATTACTTCTTAATTTTGTAATTT
Organism: Ariolimax columbianus; assembly: GCA_036924085.1. NCBI lineage: Eukaryota > Metazoa > Mollusca > Gastropoda > Stylommatophora > Arionidae > Ariolimax > Ariolimax columbianus. The sequence continues at coordinate 47,438,459 of JAVGWX010000018.1, forward strand.
TTACTTATTAGGTCGGGTTTAGGTTGTATATTTGGTAGGAGTTTATTTACTTAATTTTAAAGAATGTTACACTGACAGCGACTAACATTTTTAACTGCGATGGGTTGGTTATACTACGGGCTAAACGTGTATACGGGATCTCAGATTTTTTTCGTCAGTCTCAAATATGACTAAGCACTGGTCTCATCTCTCTTGGGAATAGGGATCTTGAAACTTGTTGGATTAGAAACTTCATCGTTACTTGAGGGGAAAGTGCCTTTCGCTCTCAGCTATAGTGATACAGATTATTTAAGCAATAAAAGCAAATTATATTTTTCAGCCGTGACTTAAGAAATCAACTTTGTACGTTGGATCAAGATGGTGAGCAGGGTACAAGCTGCAGCGGCCAGCGACCCAAAACTCACTGAAAGTGTCAGGGCCAGCGACCCAGAGCTGCCACAACCCTTTTACACCCCTCCACGTGGTGATCATGGTTAACAATCTACAACAAGAGCAGACTAGCTAAGCCAAAAAGCTCGAAGAGGGAAGGCTAGCCTGGTACTCCAAGAATGCCTGCTGAAGTTGGATGTGTCGAACTGTGAGGTGTAAATATCAAAGTCAAGCTGTAAAATACAACACTAAGCATTCTGTTTTTTTAACTACATCCTGCTACTTGCAACGTCCTTTTCATGGCTTGGTAGCGGAATTTTGAGAACGGACGAGAAAGAAGAAGAAAAGAAGAAGAAGAAGAAGAAGAAAAAGAAGAAGAAGAAAGATGTGTATATTAGTGTGCATTAATTGGCTAAATTGTTTATTACTAAAAGATGCACATCACAGGGGAAGATGGCGATATCATCAGAGCTGTGCTACGAGATGCATTGTTATATGGACAAAAGGGAAAAGGACGCTGAGCAGCACATCAGCTGAAACGGTCAGCTACCCATAGCTGACTGCTAACGTTAGGACCAACAATCCAGATATACCAAGACCCTTCTACACCTCTGCGCGGTGATCCTGGATAACAGACTGCAACAGAGCAGTCTGGCTAATGAGAAGAGATCGAGGAGGGAAGGCTTAAGGTACTAAAACATGCCTGCTGAAGACGGATGTGTCAGACCGAAATGTGCAAATATCGCAGGCAAGCTGTAAACTACCACACAACGCATTGCATTATTCGAACTGCATTCTACTACTTGTAAAAGCCATTTTCAGAGCTTGGTAGCTAAAGTTTAAGAACGAACGACGAAGAAGAAGAAAGAAAGAGGTTGTCTATTAGTGTGCATTAATTGACTAAATTGTTTATTATAAATCTGAAGCGAAGATGACAACAGCTACAGAGTTTTGCCGTGAGATGCATTCTCAAATGGCTAAAAAAAATGTCCCATTCCTGAATCACACATGCGAGGAGTCATTTGTCTAGTCGACGTGGATTTTGTTTTTCGGGTCGCACGCTTTCTTTGAGCCTCCCCGATAGAGTTTCTCTTTGCGATCAGAGAATCTTTGGAGATGCTAACTCATCAAGTGTGATGGTACTTTGCAAACATCTCCTAGAGGGTGACATCAATGTTTAAGCTTTTCAGAGACCCATTCAAGGAGTCTGTGTAGCGTTTTGTTCTGTCTTCGCAATGAGTGTCTTCTTCTTCTCCGGCATTCATCCTGAAAAGGTCGTTGTGACATTGAGTCTTAGCTTACAACGAGGGTGCGATATCTACGACTTTCGTCCCGACCCATCCGATTTCAACTGGTTTATCTTAAGTACTGGGTAAGGGATTCCTATCTCTTCTCCAGACTACACTAGTCACTAGTGCAGCTTGTTTTCAGAGACGTCGTGTGGTAGCGTATAGGGTCTTGGTCAGCTATGATGGAACCCTGATGAGAGCAGCCAGCTATGAGTCGCTGGTTGCTATCAGCTCATTCTATGCAACCTATTGACCCACTTCAAGCGTCTAGCTTGTCCCAGTTCACCGTATAACAGCTACTTGATGCTTTCATCTGATATGCGAACAACATGTCCCGTCCATCTAATCTGGGCTTTCTGCAGAGGTGTGTGTGTGGAAGCTAAACGTGCTAATCACACTAAGAATTTCAGAGTTATAGACTTTTTCTGTCACCCAATTCTGAGCAGCATACGCAGACAGCTCATCTGAAATCGTTGTATTATTGTTAATTAGTAGTGTTTCATTCAATGGTTTTTTTTTTGTTTTTTTTTTTTGGGGGGGGGGGGGGGGGGGGGGGGGTTTGGCGTTCGCCTTATATCTCTATTCTCTAAGGCAGTGCGCGTTGCACTACGGTTTTTATTTTGCACCTGTCGGCCCAGTGCATCCGACTTCGGCGTAAATTTTATGTAAGAATCTGCTTCCTCCTGCATTTTCTAAGGGTTTACTTTCCCAGGGTAACGGCCGGTGCTCTGATGGGGATCGAACCCAGCACCTTCGGATTGTGAGCCGTATCACTTAACCACTAGCCCACGCCGTCCCTTTTCATTCAATGATTTATAATTGTGTGTTACTATTGAGCACTACTAACATATTTATAAATAAATATATTACAGTTGTGTTGGTACTGAGAGATTTGAGCGCATGTCCCTAAGGTCAAAGCCCGACTTCCAAACATTTGAACATTCTCAACTTATCGATTTTGCAATTTGTGTACAGAAATTCCCTGAGACTTAATAGCTATTTGAAGGGTTTCTCCCAAAATTTGTTTAGATAGGATGGTCGAGAAAAACCTCCCAAATATTACGTGATACGGGAAACGAAATAGTGCCCTAAGTTTTCCCCGTGTATTCAGAACAATAAGAAGGGACAGCTTGTTAGTTTTACACCCAATTCTGGTTCCTTTTCTTAGGCAATCCCACTGACTTGAACGTTTGATTAAATTTTTCTGCAGTTTCGTATTTACAGATTAATTGATTGTTACCTCAGCATCTCATTGTCACTTGTTGTTTTTCTTTTTTCAAATCGCGTCATTTAAAGGTGATTTGACATTTCTGAGAATTGATTGCTAATCAAGATCAATAATTTATGAGGCTTGCCTTAATGAGAAATACCTATATATTCGTATTTCTGATGACCGACAAGTGCCAAATATATTATCAATTATTATCGAATACTCTCACAACTTACGCGAATTGCCAACAGTGTATAATACTGACGCCACAATAGCGCGTTATCTCGATCCTACATTTCCTACGTCACTTGTAGTCAGCACAGCTGCTTTAATTAGACCTTTAATAATTAGGGAATCCAGCGTTTTGGGAACATCAAAATTAAGACAGAGCTTCTTCTTTTGGACTGTTATTCAAGGAACGTTGAAATCAGAATGTACGTTTACGATTGCATATGTCATGTGAGTGTTGGAATTAACTTAAAAACAAAATTACAGCTAATATTATGGAGGTATGGGTTGAGTTTAGAGGGGATGAGTGATAGGCATGTGACGGGTGCTCTTTTTTGTCTCAGCTGCGCACCCTCTGACCAGGTCTGGTATCTTATTTCCCCGTAGAGTGGGCATTTCTGTAGAGTGTGTTCGGAATTCTGGACCCTTGTTGCACATGGCCATTCAGCGGCGTGTGAAATCAATAATCCGTGTAGATGTTCTTATATAAAACATGTATTTGTGTGATGCAGATACCGCACTAACCAGAAACGGCGAAGAACATCAAAGTTTCGATCATAAAGTCTTAATCAGGGACAACCACCAAAACAAATATGAGATAACTTTTAATATAAGAAGAAATGGACACATCAAAGATAGATATGAACACATGAAAAAGTGCAAAAAGGGTACTTAGCTCGATACATCATCTCAAAATTTAACAAATGAAACGTCACTGGATTCGTCAGCCAGGAAGCGGAAGTGGCCAGGAAAAATATAATGTGAGAAATGTAGGAAAAATCCGGATAAGCTGATATCGGACAAAATGGGAATCACCAGATTGTGAAATGTGTACACACAAACTCTGTACCTGGAAAACACAAAGACGGAAACTAAATGGAGTAGGGATGAAAATGGACGGGGAAGGGGGGGGGGGAGGGGGGTAGGAGGGGGTGAATGTCTGTGAGGAAATAAAGCATAGATTAAGGAATGGAAAATGGGGATGCTAGGGGGCGGGCAGAAGGGTTGGTTCAGTCTATTCTCCAACTGGCAACAATGACGATCATCAGAGGAGCTGGAAAGGATGTTTAGGACACTCACATTAACCTTTCCAGGTGCTTAGTACCATTGAGGTGACTGATGATTAGGGAACCAGAGTTCTTATAGATGTCGTGGGGGTGTGGCTGGACCCGCACAGGCAGTTCCAGTATGTTATGCCACACACGAGACGCGCGATAGAATAAATAAAGCTGCAGTACTTGCAAGTGAGTTTTCCTTTGATTTATAAACACGTATGGAACATTACGGAATGCGTTTGAGAACTGAGGCACTTTTCCGGTCAGGCACAACAAACTGACCAGGACGTCACGTTAGGGTCAAATACAATATACTGACCAAGACCACTATCTCTCTTCCAAGTAACGTTACATGGAAATAGGCTGTTTTCAAGACAGCCTGGCTGACGAGATATGTATCAACGTGATCCCCGTAGTAGTGAGCGTTAACGTCCATTTCAGGGTGCATACAAGAGTAAACATACTCATTGTGGGCATTAAACAACAACAACAACGTTGGGGTTGGAAATTGTTATTTTGGTGGTAGTTGTCATTTCATTTGGTTTCCGTAAGGTTGCTATGCAATGATGAAAGCTCTTCTCTTCTTCTGTATTCTTAACTGAACATCATTGTCTGTACCGTTCTATGTGTCTATATTGCTGTCAAGATATATGAAAGATATATGAAAGATACATGAAAGATACATGAAAGATATATGAAAGATACATGAAAGATACATGAAAGATATATGAAAGATATATGAAAGATATATGAAAGATACATGAAAGATACATGAAAGATATATGAAAGATACATGAAAGATACATGAAAGATATATGAAAGATACATGAAAGATATATGAAAGATATATGAAAGATACATGAAAGATACATGAAAGATATATGAAAGATATATGAAAGATATATGAAAGATACATGAAAGATACATGAAAGATATATGAAAGATATATGAAAGATACATGAAAGATACATGAAAGATATATGAAAGATACATGAAAGATATATGAAAGATACATGAAAGATATATGAAAGATACATGAAAGATACATGAAAGATATATGAAAGATATATGAAAGATACATGAAATATAAATAAAAGATACATGAAAGATATATGAAAGATACATGAAAGATACATGAAAGATACATGAAAGATATATGAAAGATACATGAAAGATACATGAAAGATATATGAAAGATATATGAAAGAAACATGAAAGATATATGAAAGATATATGAAAGATATATGAAAGATACATGAAAGATATATGAAAGATATATGAAAGATACATGAAAGATACATGAAAGATATATGAAAGATATATGAAAGATATATGAAAGATATATGAAAGATATATGAAAGATATATGAAAGATATATGAAAGATACATGAAAGATACATGAAAGATACATGAAAGATATATGAAAGATATATGAAAGATATATGAAAGATATATGAAAGATACATGAAAGATACATGAAAGATATATGAAAGATACATGAAAGATATATGAAAGATATATGAAAGATATATGAAAGATATATGAAAGATACATGAAAGATACATGAAAGATACATGAAAGATATATGAAAGATACATGAAAGATATATGAAAGATATATGAAAGATATATGAAAGATACCTGAAAGATACATGAAAGATATATGAAAGATACCTGAAAGATATATGAAAGATATATGAAAGATATATGAAAGATATATGAAAGATACATGAAAGATATATGAAAGATATATGAAAGAGTCTACATTCTGAAGAAGGCTGACTGTCATACTAATTATATCACTGTTAGTTGTTTCAAAGCCTGTGTTTTGTCTCTTATATTCTCAGGCCAACTTGTAGAGACTTTTCTTCAAGTATTCGCATCTTATTTTGTTTCTGGCTTTGGCTCTTGATAACAACAAAAGATCCACTACTGGAACAGGTACAGAGTGCCTCCTATCTAAGTCATATAATAACGGAAGAAATCAGATGTGAAAAATAAATCAGAAAGAGAAAAGGTCTGGCCAAGATAGTATTCAGCAACATGCGACATATACTAACATACAAACAGATAAATCATAATTTGAAAATGTGAATTGTCAGTTGTTATGTATACTCGCTACTACATGACACAGAAACATGGACACTGAATAGCAAGTTAGACAAGAGTATTGAAGCCTTCGATATGTACGTATATAGAAGATTATGTCACATTTCTTGAAAAGAGAAGAAAACAAATTTCTGAGGTTTTGAAAAAGTTTGGGGTGAAAAGAAAATTAATGACCGAAATCAGAGTTAGACAGTTACGTTAATTTGGTCAAAAAACAAAACATAGCTATTTGTTGAAGACTATACTGCAGGGTAGGGTGGAAGGCAGTCGTTCAAGAGGCAGATAACGTTTTAAGTGGGTGGATAACACCATGAGATGGACTGGAAAAAGCTTCTCAGATTGCATCATTACGGTAGATCCATTGCAGCCGACCTTCGATTCGGAGATGTCACTTGAACTGAACTCAACTTTCGCTCAGTGATGGAGGAGTCAAATCATGGACACAGTTGAGATCGCCGGCAGTCCGTTTAACGTCATTGTCGCTGGACGATAATGTTGACCTCATAATGCAGCGAATGTCCAGAAAAACGAGTAATTAAGATAGTAGCCAGCCCTCGCGAACCCTCGTTCTTATGACAATGGATTCCGAAAGCAGGTCCTTACGTGGCACTCGACATCTCATAGCTTAATAGCTACACTAATTATTCATGCACCAGTAATTTACATTTCCCGTCAAGCTCTGACACGAAGTACACACAACCACGCCTGTTGACATGTAGCAACACAACATGGCTGTTATTCCATCAACTGAAAGTACGTCGTGTCCTGGACTTCTAAGAAAAGCTCTCAGGTAACCGGATTATTAGTTTTCTCCGCAACTAGCTGATGACTGAGCGCTTGTAAAATTGTCATGGTTTTTTTTAAACATTACCTGCCCTCGCTGATTTAATTATAACAGGTCAGGTGTATACGATTTGTCACAGGTGTGTGCTTTTCTGACTCGTAGGTGTCACTCGGTGCATAGATACATGAATAAATGTCAGGTCGGTTTGAACGTTGATTTGATTGATTGACGGTGTATCGCCATTATTGAATAATACGTTCCATTCTATAGTTGACTTTGTATTCTAATTATTGAACAATATTTCACTGTTATAGTTGACTTTGTATTCCAAATATTGAACAATATTTCACTGTTATAGTTGACCTTGTATTCCCTTTATTAAATAATATGTTGATTGTTATAGATGACTTTGTATTCCCATTATTTAATAATATGTTCATTGCTATAGTTGACCAAGTATTCCCATTATTGAATAATATGTTCACTGCTAAAGGTGACCTTTAAGCTAACCAATATCAACACAATTATGGTATTTCTTTACCTTCCTTTATTTCCCCATGCCCACCCCTGTTCACTTGTTATTGATCGCCCTCCTTTGAAGTAGTCCACTCCCTTATCCTTAAACAAACGTAAACCTAATTGTTGTCATTACCTTGTGAATGACAAGGACAATAATAGCACCACTGCCGTACAGAGAGCATGTCATAAAAGACGACTAACGGTGTGACATGGTATAACACCGGTTATATTATTTGTTAAGAGTGGCATAGTTTGCGCCTAACAGGCTTCGAGTCTACTTTGCTCTAGTGTTTGAGTCTATTAAGAGGGACCAGCACATCGGTTAACTTCCCTCCGTGGCACTTGTCCTAATGCAGCGGAGTAATAAGCTGCTCGAGCCTTGGCACTAAGCAGGAAATACTTATCCCGGCTACATCCAACTTACGCTAAATCTGGGACCTACACATGGCCACCGCCCCTGTGAAAGTATAGATCGACTAAGACTGAAACCTACCAATACTTATTAGAACGGCTCCTAAGAACCAACTTCATTGCAGCTAGGTGGCCCCCATGGCGCCCAGTTGCTTGTATTGCTGAAAGTACCAACGGCAGAGTACGACGAACTCCGTAGCTCCTGTTACGGCTTCCAAATGTATCCCGTGACTGGATCTACTGAAGGCAGTAATAACAAAGTAAAGGAAAGATGCTGTTACAACGCCAGTCTCGTATATTGTTCACATTTTTTTAAGAACGACCCACCAGGAATGATGTGGTCAACATTACACCGGCTGCTTTTACTTTCAAAGTTTATTCTGGTACCCAATATTTGAGCCTGGGTCGACCCGAGGGTCATATTACGATCGAAAAAATCCATCACCAACTGGGGACCGAACCCCGATATCTCTACTGGAACGTCAGTGCACTAACCACTGCGCTATCTCGGATCCTGGAAGAAGTGTTAATACCAGAAAAGAAATCCCACGAGATGCCCTGTCTGACTACGACATGATTTGAACATAGAAGATTGGGATCGTAACCACGCATTACAACCGCTAGGCCACACGCTTATCGGCTTCCCCCGCAACCTATTATCTTGCTTAAAACGTAGTTTAGTTCTATCCAATACATCATCTGTATAGGTTTACGTCATGACTTGATGACCTGTTCCGCAGAGGTAAATGTACTACCGCATGTTACATCTTTGTCTCTAACCATCTCTTTCCTGGGCTATGGAAGTCCAGTGGTAATAAACCTTATCTTTGACATAATGTAGATGTTGTAGGGGAGCTTGAAAGAATCACTACACTCCAGGCAGGCCCATAGGTGCGCAATACCTTTCAGTAAACGGTCAAGGATATGGATACTGATCTTTCCTGTAGCTCGCTAGCTGTACACACTCGTGTGACGTAAAAGGCAGCTCCTACAGCTGACTTCATTCCAGAAACGTGCATGTATCTAAGCACATGTAGGCCGGGTTTTTAATAGAAATAGTCTTACGAAATGAGGCTGCTAGTCCCATGCACAACCTTCTTTAGTCGACTTTTACGGCTTGGTTGGATGGGTACTGTAACTCTATTATTTCCATCCAGGATACCAAAAACCGCCAGCCTGAGGTTAGATCGGTGTATGTAAGTGATTATATGTATGTGCCTAGGTAAACAAGCCAGCAGCCTTCATTTGCTGCTCAAATAGGTACAGAGACAGTAGTTTTACCCATTCTACTTCTTCTTCTTCCTCGTTCATCTTCAGACCTCAACTTCAATGACTCTAACGAAGGCAGCAGTCGACTCAAGGCTCTGTACGCTTCCGTACAGCTTCTCGTAGAAGGACACTGGCTGTTGTCAAATGGTACTTCTTTTGTCGGTATACAGTAGACAGGACTGCAAACTATGTTCTGCCTTCATGGGGGCTGTGTCACAGGCGCAAAGCTCTGTAGTGCCAATCTTGAACTTGTTGTACAGATGGTATCTAAGTCTGCTGTGACCTGTGCGTAGCCGGATAATTATCACTTGTCAATTTCAACATTGAGAAATTGAAGCAGTTGTGAACAGATGCTAATGCTACTTTGGTAGCACATTTTTCTAGAACGTCGTAATTTATGTTGAAGGGAACGTTAGGATCTCCAAATCCAGAAATTCGTTCGATAGACTGTACACAAATGTTTGGCACCGAAGTGGTGTTAGTCTAGAGATCATACTGAAGGTTTACAAAGCTGTGACACTTCCACTGCTGCTGTAAGTTTGTGAAACATGGACTGTATACAGGCGTCGTGTAAAAAAGTTAACAACCTGTCCACACAGTCTGCCTCAAAAGGGTACTGAAGAATGAATGGCAGGACAGGGTCCCAGATATTGACGTTTTTTAAAAAAAGCTGGTATACCTGGCATTGATACTATTCTGATGCAGTCACAGATCCGCTGGACGGGTCATGCAGTCTGAATACCAGCGCATTGACTGCCAAAAACATGTTTATGTAGTTAGATGCAGAAGGATAAACGCTCCCTCGGTAGTCGAAATAAGTGCTTGAAGGACGCGATTAAAACTCTACTAAAAACCCGTGGGACACTTGAGAAGCTGTTTCCCAAGACCGACCAGTATCACGAACATATCTTCGTGTAGGTGAAACGTCGTGCGAGGCATCCCCAAAAATAGCAGCTGAGCAACGGAGACAGACTAGAAAAATCTGCGAAATGACGCTTTCACCCTTATCGTAGATAAACTGCACAGGGTCTTTTCAGCTCCTTACTTCCTTTGAATTCATCAACTAACTGAACATATTCCAAACAGGTGAACATATACAGTGGTCATCATCACATGGGTTAAGAAGTATAAGAAACTGTTTGTATCCAGACTCTGCAGTCTATTAAACTAGATTAAAGACCTGAAGATAGCTTATGACATGTTCTGGACAAACATCTGGAATAGAGAGAATCACATATGTTTTTAAGAGCTATCCAATTCAAATTATCGACAGGAAAGTGGGGCATGGGGTATGTAAAAAGTGGATGACTGTAGATACGGGGAGTATTAAAGTTGACAAATGGATGCCCAATCCACAAACTTCATGGTAACATTTACTCACACTCAAATCTATCAATTTTAACTTTTACTCACGTTCAAATCTATCAATTTTAAGCTTTACTCACACTCAAATCTATCAATTTTTAACTTTTACTCACAGTCAAATCTATCAATGGTGACTTTTACTCACATTCAAATCTATCAAATGGTAAATTTTACTCTCATTCAAATCTATCAAATGGTAACTTTTACTCTCATTCAAATCTATCAATGGTAACTTTTACTCACAATCAAATCTATCAAATGGTAACTTTTACTCTCATTCAAATCTATCAAATGGTAACTTTTGCTCACATTCAAATCTATCAATGGTAACTTTTACTCACAATCAAAGCTATCAAATGGTAACTTTTACTCTCATTCAAATCTATCAATACGCTTATTTTCGGAAGGCTTTTATATTTCAGTTAAACCCAATTGGTTGTTGTTGAATGCCCACAACGAGTGTGTTTACTCTTCCGTGCGCCCTGATAAAGGCGTTAAGTGATGGGTTTTAGCAGCTGTCCTCCAATCCCGAGCATGCTGATAAAGGTGGAAATAGTTCTCCAGGCGGTTGTGTTATGCTTGGCTTCATCTACGTGTCGCTCGATACTATAGGGATCACGTCGATCATCCACCTTTTTAACCCGACTGGCATGAAACAGCCTGTTTCCAATATGAACTGCGTGGAAGTGAGGTGGAAGTGTTGGTCAATATATTTTGTCTGACACCCTGACTAACATGGTGCGATCAGTATGGTTAGTCTCCTCTTCCTAATGCACGTTTTTCAGATTTTGTCTCTGCCAGACCTTTCATTTTTTCTAAACTCACAATCTCAGATATGTAGGAAATATTGTGTAATTGATATCAATGGAGTTATATAGAACTAATCTACGTTTTCGGTATCAAATCAAGTCATCTCGTAACCGGTGAGGTCGTTTGGGCACACATAAATACACCCCCCTCCCCCCTACCCCACAACTCCATGCCACCTCTCTCTGTCAGCGGCATCCGCCCGTGCCTACTTCTATCGGAGATTGGTTCACTCTTATGTTGTCCTCCAATCTCTTTTTGGGACAACCTCTTCTTCGTCGTCCGTCTTGCACCTTACCGTGCAGAATCGTTTTTCCAAGACAGTTTGATCTCGATATATCTGTCCGTACCAGGCCAGTTTACGCTTTTTGACCGTTGCCAAGAGGACTTCAAAAGACCCTATTGCTGTTTTAAATCTTTCTCGTATCTCCTCATTTGTTACTCGGTCTTTGAATGTGCCGTTTAGAATTCTTCGGAAACATCGCACCTGAAAGGCCTGTATCCTCCGCTGCAGGTCAATTGTAATTGTTCATGTCTCACAAGCATAAATGGATATTGACAGGACCAATGTGCGCACCAATCAGATCTACATGCAAATGGCTAACCGTTTGTCTTGTCAGATTTTGTTAAGCCGTACAAGTGCCGCTATTGTCTGTGCTATTCTGGCCAACACTTCACATTTTGGTCCTTCAGCACTGACAACTGAGCCCAGATATTTAAAACGGTCGACCACTTCGAGTTTCTGGCCATTAGTTTTTATCCGACTGTTGAAGCCCTCGGCATTGTTGGTCATTTATTGTGTCTTTCTAGCGTTAATCTTCAAACCATAGTCAAGATCTTTTTGATCGAGCCTTTTAACCCATAACCAGACTTCCACCTCTGTGCCCGTTAACCCATTGATGCCCTTTGTAAAACAAAGGTTCATAATCACTCTGTCCTCTATCTTGACAGTACCAACGTGATCTCCAAGTGTCTCACTCATAATTCCCTCAAGGAATATGTTGACAAGTATTGGGGAGAGTCTACAACACTGTCTCACACCAACTGATGTGCGAAACCAGTCCCCTCGCCCCCTCCTCCCCATTCACAAGAGCTGCGCTGGATGTCTTGTCGTACAGGTGTTCAAGGACCTGTACACTATTTTCATTGATTTTATATCTTCTCATGGTTGCCCATATCGCTTTATGCCATACCTTATAAAACGTCTTCGTGAAATCAACAAACACATGAAACTATATTTTTGTTGATGTTTCAGATATTTCGATATAGCTAGGTGATATGCAATTTAAGCTCCTGTTTATCAACAAGGTCATGTGACCAGTATTGCCATCGTAGCTTTTGGTTCCACCAGATCTGGCTGATTTTTCTTCATCTTCTTCGCCATTCGTCTTGAAAAGTACCTTGTGACATTGCGTCGTATTTTACGATGAGGCTGCGATATCTGCGCCTTTTGGCATGACTCATCCCATTTCATCTACATTTGTGTGTAGCGGGTTGTCTTCTCATTGCGAAATCATGTTCTCTTAGTTAGACTACAAGTCTGACATTTTTCTAGAACACTGATGATGGGACCTAGCTATGATTCGCTGGCTGCTGTCAGCTTATTCACTGCTGCAAGATCGGCCGAATTGATTTTCGGATGTCTTATTGTTTTCCCTATTCACCTTGTGGTGCATAGGCCATAAACCAATTCATTCAAAGCAGATCTGCCGTGTGCTATTTTCTCTACTTCTTTCCAGCTTCCCCCTATTTTCTTTGTGCCAATCTCTATGTCTCTTCTCCATGTGTTCTGTGGTCTTCTTACCAAAATTTATGAAGCGGACAGAAAACTGATATGTCCCAAGGTTAAAAACGTTGTTTTTTTAAACACTTCAGATTATTTCCCAAAATGTGATCTAAAAATTCATAATTTTGACATTTATAAACACATAACTTTGTTTACAATTATTTTATCGTTTCTTTACCAAAATCGTTGACGTTAACCTAGCAAGCAATAACACGTTTAGATTAACGATACTAAATTTGCCTTGATTATTAGACTGCTGTCCGCCGGCGGCATTTAAGTACTACATAAAAGCTAGTCTAATTTTCAGTTTCAGTTTAACCATACTTTCTCAATTTGTTCGCTTTCTGGAACTAGTAGTGCTGTTGACGCTAGTTTTTTCGTATTGGCGTTCTTTCATGCGTTACAGTTTCTGTGTTAACATGTCGTGGCGCGGTTTGCATATTGTTTCTTCACAACTGATGATTTTTTGCTGTGGTAGTTATTCTTTGGAAACGAAAAATGGCACCTGCCTTCTTAATTCACCAGAAACAATAGAAATATATATTTATAACCCCGAATTTGAAGTACTGACGTCACAGAAAAGTCCATTTAAAAAAAACTGCTATGGGTGTCAAACATTCTGCAGGAATATACGAGAATTTCTGCTTTTGTTGCCGCTAATTTCTACCGTCTTGGCAATGGATTTCTTGAATTTGTCAATGTTGGTCCATAATAAGGAGCGTAGCCTCCGGTTTCTATAGCAGCATGGCATTATCCGTGCTGTCAGACGATGTAATAACAACCATGTTACCTTAACCTAAGCATAACTCTAAACCTAGCCCTAAACCGAGCCCTAAACCTAACCATAACTCTAAACCTAGCCCTAAACCTAAACCGAGCCCTAAACCTAACCATAACCCTAAACCTAACCATAACCCTAAACTTACCATAATCCTAAACCAGGCCTTAACCTAACCCTAATCTAACTCTAACCCTACCCCTAACCGAACCCTAAGCTAACCATAACCCTAACCTAATCCTAACCTAACCCTAACCCTAACCATAACCCAAACCCTAGACCTTCGCAAAACGGAAAATAACAATCTTTTCTGCACTTATGTCTTTATCTAAATCTTTACTTATTTATTTAACATAAAATTAATCGACCAGTCCTCTCCTTACCCCGAAATGGAGTGTCCGTAAGATATGACGTTAACTCGTGGAACTCTGTTTGGGGCGAATTAAGACACAAGTACCATACATTTTATTGAGAATTATTTAATCGTTTCTTTACAAAAGCTTTGACGACGTGAACCTAGCTGGCAATAACACGTTAACATTATCGATACAAATTCTGCCTTGATTTTTCGGCGTCTGCCCCCCCCCCCCCCACACCCCCCCCCCCCCCCCCTCAGCGCCATTCAAGTGCTACATAACAGCCAGTGTCCAAGAAGTCTAATTTCCAGTTTCAGTTTAGTCCCTCTTTCTCAATTTGTTGCTGAAGGTTCGTTTTCGCTTTCTTTTCCAAATTAAAGTTTCGGGGTTAACATGTTGTACCGCGATTTGCACATTGTTTCTTCACCATTCAGGGTTTTTGTTTTGGTTTGTTTGCCGTGGTGGTTTTTGTCTGGAAACGGACAATTTCTCATAGAGCCAACTACATTGTACCTGTGTGTGTCGGGATTTGATTAGCCCCTTTCATTACTGAAAGTTCAGAAGAGAGAACTCCGTAGTTCCCGTTACAGTGGTACCGAATTTTCCCTCAGTGTCAGGTACATATTTACAGCTGGGTTAACTAGGAGAAGCGGTCATCATCAGGAGCCCTGCCTGTTGGCTATCATTGACATCCATCCAATTCTATCACGTGGGTCGTTTACCACCGTGTTGATTTTTGCCTATGTCATTCTCTCAGGCTGTCCAATATTCTCTCTCTCTATCTCGGCCTTACTCTGTCTCTCTTTCCTGCTATCTTTCCCGTTGTCACGACGTACTCCAATCCTCCTCTTCTCATAACATGCCCGAAATAGGGTAACTGCCTTGTTCTGATATTTGCAATAGGTTGTATTTTTGTTTTGCCTCCTCGAGTACTTTATCATTAGTCTTCTTTGCAGTCTATGGGGTCCGGAGTATTCTTCGGTAAAAACAACACCTCCGCTGCTTTCAAAGATCTATGCGCGTGCTTGCTAATTATCCATGATTCACTGCCATATATCAGTACTGGCTCCACGTAGCATTCAAACTTTCACAGTTCCAGCGATAAAGTTTTTGTTGCACAATATTCCTTGTACGGTCTGGAAGACCGATTTTGCTTGTGCTATTCTGTATTTAATTTCGTATTTGCATCTTCCATCTGATGTTATGTATGTGACCAGATATTTTAACGTGTTAACGTCTCAATTTGGTAGCTTTCGCTTTGACGCAGAATTTTGAAGAGTTCGGTTTCTTCGTCTCTACGATCACCTCCGATTTCTTTTTATTTAAGCGGTCATAACTTGGAGAAATCGATGACATACCCGGTCGGTCAACCCAGAATTATAACCTTGTACGTTTGGTTTATGAATTAAACTCGCAACCCCTTGACCTCACATTTCTCACATTACTGGGCGAACTGAAAAAAGTGGGTATGTGTCCTTCATGCTGTAGTGCAACAAAAAAGCTTGTCAGTATGCTTACCATTTCTTGGATAACATTGTCAACTCCCACCTTGTTGACCATACTGCTGTAATACAGCCTGTTTCCAGATGCAAGTCGTGGGCGTAAGGTGATGTCTTTATCAGCACGCTAAACGTGACCCTGATATTAATCTTTGGACCCACAAGACAAGGCATAAACCAGAATGCAGTGACTCAAATCTTTTCTCCGCCTTAAGGGGTTCCTGAATCCACAAGGGACAGCACCCTATTAGTGCCAAGTCTACCAGAACTCCCCATGCCAACACCCCCCACTATGCCCTGGTTGACGTCAAGCGCGACCACACAAATAGCATTTCATTTCCTTTTAAAAACATGTCGTTCTTTACCTTGACTGTGAAGTACTCTGCGTGTTGAAAACACGGACATATTTGTGGTGAACATATTGAGGCATTACAATACAACTATCATGTAGTTGTATGAACACTGGGAGGTTATGGACGGAACATATTTTCATTGAAAAACTGGAATAAAGAAAACAAATTTGAGTGTGTTAAATGAATGGAAGTGGGAGACGTTAAAATATATTTTTAGACGCAGTTGTTGTGCCTTTAAACAAGTTTAGGATTGGCAGTTTTGTGTTAGGTACGTGAGAAAAAAATAGTTAGTTAAGTGTAATACTGCAAAACAACGTCTATTGTATTTGTGTTTGCGTGTATCCTCCGTTAGTTTCTGTAGAGCAATTTGAAGGAGTTCTATTTGTGTGTACTTCTAACCATGGACGTTACATGACAGACAGCAGGACATCAGTGCACGAGGAAGACAAAGAGAAGATAAGAGTTTAAGAAAAATCATAGAGGTATGGAAATGAAATAACAACGGTGACACAGAGGAAGCAACTCCCCATGAGAGGTACAGATGAGGCGAGGCAGTGTTGTTGTTTGTGAATGTCTACACTGAGAAGGTTACTCTTTTGTGCTGCCTGAAAATGACGTTAAGTGGCAGGTTGCAGTAGCTTTCTTCACATCCAGAGCGAGCTGATGAAGGTGGACCGGGCTCCTTTAGGCAGTTGTGCTATTCTTGGTTTTATCTGCGTATCACTCCTCACTACGGGGATCACGTTGATCTCTCACCTCGTTAGCCAGGCTGCCATGAAAACTGCCCGTTTCTAGGGAGGGCTACTATGAAGCCGAGATGACGGTCTTGGCCAGTATATTTAGCCTGACCCTGACTAACATGTCTGATCAGTATGTTTTGCCTGATCCTGACTAACATGTCTGATCGGTATATTTTGTCTGACCCTGACTAACATGTCTGATCAATATATTTTGTCTGACCCTGACTAACATGTCTGATCAGTATATTTTGTCTGACCTTGACTAACATGTCTGATCAGTCTATTTTGTCTGACCCTGACTAATATGTCTGATCAGGATATTTTGTCTGACCCTGACTAACATGTCTGATCAGGATATTTTGTCTTCTTCTTCTTCTTCTTCTTCTGCGTACGCAGTCAGACAGTAACCATTATTTTTTCGAAAAAAGCGGCGGTCATCCTGAGGCTCTCGCCACTACCATAGAGCTTGTCTTGCAGTTCCACTGGTGATGGCCACATCTGCTCTCTCTGATCCTCGTATGTCAGGCAGTTCTGCAGCAGATGTTCAGCGGTCATTTTACCAGTACCGCACGGGCATTCGTCGGTACACCCTATCTTCAATTTGTTGAATAGGTGTTACCTCAGTCTATTGTGGCCAGTGCGAAGTCTGAAGACGACGACCTGCTCTCTTCGGTTCAACTGGTGATAGGCATCGTTTTTGGTGTAACCAGTATGTTCGGTTTCCCATTTGGTCATGTATCTGGCTTTGATAAGCCGTTTTGACTCTTCGTACGTCATACTGGTATCTGTTTGTGGTAGTCTTGCACCTTCTTTTGCCAGTCTGTCTGCCTCCTCGTTGCCTTGGATGTTGCAGTGTGATGGGACCCACT
The DNA here is from genome assembly GCA_036924085.1 of Ariolimax columbianus. NCBI lineage: Eukaryota > Metazoa > Mollusca > Gastropoda > Stylommatophora > Arionidae > Ariolimax > Ariolimax columbianus. Next base: position 47,456,254 of record JAVGWX010000018.1, read on the forward strand.
GTACCACTACCCTTTTTGGTGCGGACTGCTGGCACAGTTTGCAGAGTGCTGCTCTTAAGTCATTAAGCTCAGTGTTTTTCTGGCTTTTTAGCGCTGTGACTACGGCGAGAGCATCTGTCAGCAGAACTATATGGCTCTCATTTTCACTGTGTGTCACCATTTCTTCCACTGCCGCCCTCAGTGCCTCTGCCTCCGCTCTGAAATTGCTTGTGTACTTACCAGTAGCGAATGACAGTGTTATTTTTCTGCCATTTGGTAGGTTCAGGAATGCTCCTGCCCCTCCGTTCTGTGTTGTGTTTGTTACAGAACCGTCGGTGTATGCATGGGTCCAGTCCATGCTTGGGTAGCTTTTCGTTATGAAGCTTAGGGTAGTATCTCTCTTTTCTTTTTCAGTCTGGCAGTTTTTGTTTGCAATACCTGGTATATTTTCTACCACCTCTGGAAATATATCCTGCCTCCAGGTAGGTTTTCGTACAGTAGTGATGGGTTTTGGTGTTGTTAGTGCGTTTATGGGATCTTCGTGCATCTTTGCTTTGGCTATCTCTGCAAAGTTTCTCCGCTTTAGTTTCCCATTTCCCAAATTGTTTAGTCTCTGGTGCATTGGATGGTCGGTCAGTCTTCGGAGTTTCTCTGACTGCAGCTGGGCTCTCCAGTCTCTTCTATCGGTCATGGATTGCAGTTTTGTAATCTTTTCAAATTCTACAATTGGCGTTGACTTCATGCCACCTGTTATAATTCTCATGGCTTGGTTTTGAAGTTTGCTAACTTTATCGAAGTTCGCCTTCGCTGCTGTTGTCCATGCCGCAATGCCATACTCGAGAACTGGTCTCACTCTTCCAGTGTACAGTTTCTTTAGTATGCCTTCGTCTGCTCCCCAGCTTGTGCCAGCAAGTTTCCTCATGATTGCCATTCTTTCTCTGGCTTTCATTCGGTTTCTCTCAATCTGACTTTTCCATGTCATGCGCCGATCAAATGTGACTCCCAGATAGGTTGGGTTGTCGTTTGGCTGCAGGATTTTGCCATTTAGACTTAATTTGGTACTTTGGGGTTTTAATGAAAGCGAGAATATTGTGCATGTGGTTTTCTCCTCGTTTATTTTGACCAGCCATGAGTTCGCCCACTCTTCCAGCGATGTTAGGGCCGTCTGCATCCGGTTTCTTGCTATGGTGAGATTCTTTTCAGAGGTCCACATAGCCAGATCGTCTGCAAACATTGAGCTATGGACTCTTTTTGGTATATTCTCTGTAATATCGTTTATATATACCAGGAAGAGTGTGGGTGACAGTACTCCCCCTTGGGGTACTCCCTGCTCGAGTGTCACCTTTTTGCTCATCTGCCCTTGTACTTGGACTCTGGCCGTTCTTTGTTTGAGGTAGTGGTTGATCCACTTGTACATTTTCCCACAAACATCACTTCTTCTTAGCTTGACTCTATGTCCATCTTTCCAGACTTTGTCAAATGCCTTTTCCAGATCCACCCAAACAGCTACTGTGTGTTTCTGTGCCTGGTAGGCATCTTCTATCTCCTGGGCTATGAGGATGACCTGGTCCTCAGTGGATCTGTGCTGTCTAAAGCCGGCTTGCTGTGGAATTAGTATTCGTTTTTCTTCCAGATGCCACATCAGTCTGGTGTTTATCATCCGTTCCATCAGCTTGCCGACACAGCTCAGTAGGCTTATGGGCCTGTATCCATTTGGATCTGTTTTGTCCTTTCCTGTTTTTGGTACTGGTACCAGTATTGCGTCTTTCCATGCCTGGGGTACAATTCCCCTTTTCCAGCTTTGGTTCAGGACCGATAGCAGTTTCCTCTTCGCTGTTTGGCCCAGCCCCATCAGCATTTCGTTTGTTATCCCGTCTTTTCCAGGAGATTTCCTTTTCTTTAGCGTTCTCATAGCGGATATTTTGTCTGAAAAGACGTTAGTCTTCCTCCGCCGTGCGAAGCGGTGCAGATGTGATTAATGACGCCACCCACAATGACAACTTTCCTGTATTCGAATTCATGAAACAGCAAGAGTGTGTCTCTATTTAAAATACACACGTAACTTCTTCTTTCTTCTTTGATCCACTGACACTATTCGTAAATACACACTTAACTTCTTCTTTGATCCACTGACACTATTTGTAAATACACACGTAACTTCTTCTTTCCTCTTTGATCCACTGACAATATTCGTAAATAGACACGTAACTTCTTCTTTCTTCTTTGATCCACTGACACTATTCGTAAATACAAACGTAACTTCTACTTTGATCCACTGACACTATTCGTAAATACACACGTAACTTCTTCTTTGATCCACTGACACTATTCGTAAATACACACGTAACTTCTTCTTTGATCCACTAACACTATTCGTCTAGCCCTGTGAGGTTCACGAAGGAGACTGCGATTCAGAGATTCGCAGAAGGATATTTTCTGGTGTTTGCTTTCGTACAATCGTACTTGAAAAATTGTTGCTGAAGTCGGACGCACTGATCATTTTTGTGCAAAACGCAGTACAACGCATTATGTCTTATGAAACGACGGCGTGAGCAAGTGGTTAAGTGACACGGCTCACAATCCGAAGGTGGTGGGTTCGCTCCTCAATCACAGCACCGGGCGTTACCCTTGGGAAGCAAACCCTTAGAAAATGCAGGAGACCATAACATAAAATGGATGTCGAAGTCGGATGAACTGGGCCGACAGGCGCAAAATAAAAAAAGTGCGACGCACACCGCCTTGTAGAATAGAGAAATAAGGTGCACGCAAAAATAAAAATGGCGGAAACGACGAAAGGAGAAAAAAAGTTGATGAGATGCGTGTGTTTATAAGCGCATAAGAGAGAAGGAAAGAAGCAACAACGAAAGAATATGTCACAGTGTGCAATAGCAAGGTCATGGTAAGGGTAGTTCCCTGGTAGGTTATCCGCCGGGGAGATGAAGTATTGGAGACTTCATCGTACTAGGCGACAGCTTTCCCCTGCAGCTGAGAAGCCCATCCTTATTAGTCTTTTTGTCGTTTCCTTAGGAGCATAGGACCGCAATTGTAAGGCGGTAAGTCTGTTGTTAAGTGTGTTAATGGTCTTGCTGTGATGCATTCTATAGCATCTTGTTTTAATAAACAGTGTGTAGGGGACGGCGTGGGCTAGGGATTACGCGATACGGCTCACAAACTAAATGTGCTGGGTTCCATTCCCATCACAGCACAGGCCGTTACTTCGGGGAAGCAAACCCTTAGAAAAATGCAGGCGGAAACAGACCCTTACATAAAATTCATGTCGAAGTCGGATGCACTGGACCGACAGGCGCTAAATAAAAACCACAGTGCAACGCACACCACCTTGGGGAATAGAGAAATAAGGTAAACGCAAAACAAAATAATGTGTATTTTTGTGGGCGAGATATAAGAAGAGTAAGGAGGGGGGGGGGGGCGGGGGGGAGGGGGGCGTTATCGAAGGGTTTTGATGAGAAGAGTATGAGAAGAGCGTGGCAGAGAGTTTTTCATACCAGTATCCTGGCCAAAGCAGTCTTAGTCGACCTGTACATCTTAGACTTGCCCTTGTATAGGTCCCAGCTCTGGCGTGAGCTGGCTGTAGTCGGAAGGAGGATTTTCTGCCTAGATGGCCAGGTTCGAGCAGCGTATTACTCCACTGTGTTGGGACAAGTGCCACGGAAGTAGGTAACCGATGTGTGAGTCCATCTTAATAGACTCACACATTAGAGCAAAGTAGACCGCAGCCTGTTAAGCGCCATCTATGCTGCTCTTAACAAACCGCCTAACCATGACCGATGTTATGCCATGTCACACAATTAGTCGCCTCCTACGACATGTTCTCTGTGGGATAGAGGTTCTATTTTTGTCCTTGTCATACACAATTTGAAACCCCGGTGCCACATAGATAATTGTCTTTGGAAGTGAAAGAAAAATGGGGCGCTCAGACTATGCAGAGACAGCCAGCGCGATCGGCGTGTATTCCACAACCCTATGAATCTTCTGGCGGTTTGCAGTATTGAAAATAGACTGAAATTATATGTTTTTAATAAGAGAAGTGGGAGAGAAATATGAGATTATTAGCACAATTGTAGCGTGCTGTTCTTGAATATTGCCGAGAGCTCTTGTTTGAGTGTTGTTCTTGAATATTGCCTAGAGCTCTTGTTTGAGTGTTGTTCGTCAATATTGCCGAGAGCTCTTGTTTGAGTGACGTTGTTGAATATTGCGGAGAGCTCTTGTTTGAGTGTTGTTCGTCAATATTGCCGAGAGCTCTTGTTTGAGTGACGTTGTTGAATATTGCCGAGAGCTCTTGTTTGAGTGTTGTTCTTGAATATTGCGGAGAGCTCTTGTTTGAGTGACGTTGTTGAATATTGCCGAGAGCTCTTGTTTGAGTGTTGTTCTTGAATATTGCGGAGAGCTCTTTGTTTGAGTGACGTTGTTGAATATTGCTGAGAACTCTTGCATGTTGTTGTTGATATTTGTTGAATATATTACATATTGTTTCTAACTGAACGTATTTATACTGGTTTAGAAGACTCTGCAGAGTCTGTATACAACCGGTTTCATTTACATTTCCTTGCTCTAAAAGCTATGCGCATCCAATCTATTTTTAAATACATTAATTGCTCTTGCCTCCACTACTTCCTGGGGAAATGCATTCAAGGCATTCCAAGCATTCGCCACTCTCTGACTAATAAAATATGTCCTAATATCCAATCTGGACCTTTCTTTAGTTAATTTGTAGCTATGGCCTCTTGTTCTTGTAGGTAGTTGTGTTTTGAAAAAAATCTTGTTATAGTCTAAATTATCCTTACCTTTAATTATCATATAAATCTGTATTCTTCTTCTTCTTTTTCTTCTTCTTCTGCTTTTTCTAAGGAGAAGGGATCAAAGAGAGAATGATAACCCGGTACTTAAAAAATGCTTGCTGAAGTCGGATGTGTTGGACCGAGAGGTGCAAATATCGCAGTTAAGCTGTAAACTACGACACAACGCATTCCGTTCTCTGGACTACATTCTACTACTTTTAAGCCTTCTCAGGGTTTAGTAGCGGGAGATTGAGAATGAACGAAGCCAAGCCAAGCCAAGCCAAGCCAATCCAAGCATAGCACAACCGCCTGGAGGACCCCGGTCCACCTTCATCAACACGCTCGGGATGTCAGGAAAGCTACAAAAAACCGCCACTGTCCTTTTTAGGGTGCACACGATAGTAAATCTACTCATTTGGGGCATTCCTTCAACAACAACCAGGTTCTCAAAATGGACGTGATGCAGGATCTTGCAGAACGTTGCCCTTACGTAACCTCTGACACGTGCAAATTAGCATAGACAACATTGTCGGCGAAATGTCCAGAGTAGGAACTTTTAGGACAGAGGTCTTCAACGGGTAGGGAATTCCCCGTCCCCTTCCAGGAGGGAATTTTGGGGTTTCAATGTGCAAATTATTCTTCAGTTTCGTCTGTTTAGTAATTAGTTATAGATAATTTTTAAGTAATTTTTACTTCAGAACAGTTGGGGGTGAATAGAGAAATAATGGCCGAAATCAGGATTAGACAGTTACGTTAACCTAGGGGTTATAAAAGATGATACAGGTAAGGTGAGTGAGGAAGTCTAGGTAGCAGTGAAAAAGGCAAATACAGTGTTAGGCAGAATAAAAAGAAATATTAAACATAGGAACGAGGAAGTGATAGTCAAACTGTATAAAGCATTAGTTAGACCTAGATTGGAGTACTGTGTACAGATGTGGAGTCTTTATCATAGAGGGGATATAAACATGCTAGAAACAATACAAAAAAGAGCGACAAAGCTGATAGTGGGATTCCAGAATTACAGTTATGAGGAAAGACTCAGAAAAACCGGCCTACAGTGTCTAGAAAAGAGAAGCAATCGAGGTGACTTAAACCAGGTTGATGAGATGATCAGAGGAACGGATAAATTAGACTATAGCAAGTTTTTTTGAAAATACAACCACCCAGAAGAACAAGAGGGCAGAGCAACAAATTAACTAAAGAGAGGTCCAGATTAGATATTAGGAAATATTTTTTTAGTCAGAGAGTGGTGAATGCTTGGAATGCATTGCCACTGGAGGTAGTGGAGGCAGGGACAATTAATGCATTTAAGAATCAATTGGATGCACATATCTTTTAGAGCAAGGTAATGTAAATGTAACTGGTTGTATACAGACTCTGCAGAGTCTTCTAAACGTTAAGTTAAGTTATTTTGGTCATATATCAAAACATATCTCCTTGTTGAAGACCATACCACAGAGTAGGATGGAGGACAGTCGTTCAAGAGGCAGACAACGTTATAAGTGGGTGGATAATATCATGAGATGGACTGAAAAAAGCCCGTCAGATGCACCATTACTGCAAGAGAAAGAGTACAGTGGAGATCCATTGCAGTCGATCTTCGATGCGGAGATGGCACGAGCTGAATTCATGTTTTATTCATCAACATTTTCTATTTCTTTGTAATTTGTAAAAGAATTAAAATAAATTCATGTAAATGTACTAATGGAAAAAAAGTGCCAAACGTGGACTTTAACAAAATCTCTAGAGAGAAATATCACATTTGAGATGAGATGCCTCCAGAAAACTATAAACGTAACTATGAGACACAATGCGCAATGAAGAGGTGCGTAACACCGTTGAAGTAAGACCTTGCACTAAATGTATTGATGAGGAGAGAATCACGTGATTCGACCAACTAATGAGAATCAAATCCAACAAACCGCGATTATAACGAACAGCTACAGGGTTTTCACAACCGCGGCAGGCCGAGAACTAGATGAATAGGAAATGTTGCGAATATTCCAAATCGTCATGGGATTACGACTATTTCAAAGACGCGTCTGGCCCTAAATCAACAAAAGCTACGACTTGTCACGACATCTCATAGCTTTAATGGACAAAAGACAAAACTAATTTTTAAATGGACTATTACAAGCAAATGATTTGAAATGCATCTTTTGAATGAGACAGTCCTGGAAATGGGGACCTGATGTTCTAACATGTGGTATGAAGGGTGCGTGGGACAACAAGACAAAAAAGAAAGGTTGAAGACCTCTGCTATAGAAGATATTGGACATCTTTACCTCGAGTATAATCAACAACGGATTTGATAAACTGTGCTAGTACCAGAATGATAGTCGGCATGGCTACTGATGGTGATGTTGTTGTTGTTGTTGTTGTTGTTGTTTAATGCCCACAATGAGCAAGATTATTTTTTGTGTGCTCTGTTAAGTGGTGTGTTGCAGTAGCTTCCCTCACATCCTGAGCAAGCTGATGAAGGTGGATCGCGTCTTTCATGCGGTTGTGCCATGCTTGATTTCGTTTGCGTGGCGTTCACTACTACGGGGATCATATCGATCCATATCTCGTCAGCCAGACTGCCTTGAAAACTGCCTGTTACCATATAAGGCAGATTGTGGTCTTGGCCAGTGAATTGTGCCTGACCATGGCCTGACCATAGATGGCCGTCGGTTTATTGGGAAAATACTCAATAAAATGCTCAATACAAATTACAAAACTCATCAGCACTCATATTGTGTCAAGGCTTATATTCAATCCATACATCATACACGCGGATAAATAAAACAAATAACGGTATAAAACACAACAAATCACTGTTGAAAGTGATCATTTAACAGAATCCTGCCCTGAAACAAACTGAATACCCTTCTTCTTGTATTTATTTACGGTACACAACAACCAGCGCTCCTAATGAAACCAGTCTTCTGAAATGATTACCCCTTTCAGTCAAGACAGTCAACAGTGGTAACGGCCTCCACCCTGCTCGAAACACGTGGCTCCAACAGGTAGCAGCCTCCTCATCTGCCTTAGAGGAAGCTTGGCAGCACGTAGTTACAACTGGGCATGCTGGTGTTCATCCAACGCAACGGCCATTATTATTATTATTATTTCCCCTTTCATGACGTCAGTATTTTTTGAAATAGTGTTCCCCGTGTTTTATGAAATCTGTCCAACTTCAACCCAAAGCGCACTGATTGTGAACAGTTATGTCAGCCTTCGGTGCGTTCCATGTGTAGTTAATTTAGGGTTGGGGACCTATTCTTTGGGGGCCAACACATTACCGGGGAGGTATTGGCAATGGTGAATAAAGCTAGGATTAACACAACGCCAGCGCAGATGTATTTATTAATATATATATATATATATATATATATATATATATATATATATATATATAGTCATGTAGAGTTTTGCCATTTTTTCTAATATAAATTTCAGTATTTTTTAAAAAATTACGTTTTAAATTAACATTTGGAATGCTACATTACAATAAATAATATCATGATGTAGGGTGATCATCTTTATAGCATCTGCTCAACTTTTATATGGAAATATCAATTTTTAATAAAGTTACAATTATAAAAGAAAATACCCCTCACTAGATGGCACTCTTTAAAGTCAAACTATGCGATATGAAAGAACTAAAGTATGCAGTCTTCTAAAATATAGACAAGTATTAGTGGGCCAAATGTGAGGACCATGTCTTGAAAGTAGAAGAGAGCTATTTAAAAAAAATGTGGACTGTCGTTCTTTCTTCCGAGAACCGTAATAAATGTGTTGGAATCATCCAACTATGATTAAGATAAAATTAACCTACATGTTTGCTTTCCGAAAAATAGATGTTTCCATTACCTTGGCAAAACCAGGGCCACGCCAATCAGCAAGAAGATGGATCTTAGAACAGAATTTTAACCATTTATAGTTTGCTCCAGCATCTATTTATAAAACTGTACCAATTCATCTAAAGTATGTACATTTTATATTCTATATATCGTGTGCTTTTACATTTTCACACATTTGTTCTACGAAATGCCAAGTTACTTCTTACAGCTCTTAAAACACATGAACTACTTTACAAAAGGACATTATGCGGAACCTAATGTAGAAAAGCTCATGCAAATGGAAGAGACACATATGCCTAAAAAAAAAAAAGATATTTAAAAATAAAATTACAGTAAATTATTTTCTTAAGGGACAAAATAATTCCTCTGCTAACAAATATCAAAATAACTAGCCACTTTGAGAAAATGGCACTACCTGACACAATGTAAATTATTAAGTCAATGGGACAATGAAAAGATAAGTTCACGGGCAAAAGATCGTGCATATCGGTGTAAGGGTTATTCAGATATTATGCGGCAGTTGACTGCAACCATTGTGAAACGGACGATAGTTGACAAATGAAAGTTTCGTCATTTTGGCGTCAGTCTTTCAAGGAGGTTTTCCCCGCGAGTCCGAATGCCTATCTAAAGTAGGTCATGACCTGATCTAACGCGACGTCCTGGTCAGTATGTTGTGCCTGACCAGACTAACGTCTCAGTTCCCCTAGCATTGTGACGTCAAGAAAACCTACAGTTGATAATGAAACAAATAGTAACATAAAAAGTTCGAACAATTTATGTTAGGAAACAACTACAATATGGACATTGATCGTCATTAACTTGTGTTTCCTTTCTTCGGTCAGTGCTAAGCACAGTATCAAAACTACAGCTGGCTTCCTTTCAGGAAGCCTGTATAAGAGAACCTGTTGCGACGGTTTCAGTAATAATGAGTTAACTTGACGAAATTACTAGACCAACGCACAACCTTATTTAACTACATTTTATAGCATGACTGGAGTGTCATTTTAATTTCCACCCTTGACTAGCACTCGGGTGATATGAGTCGTTGGGAAGACATACGAAAATGCGTTTATTGGTTTCGCTACGAGATAAATCATACATTTTTGCACCAAAAGCAATACAATCTGGAACAATGAGAATATCGATAACAGCATGTAATAACTATGAGTCATTTTATGCAGGGCAACATACACAAAAACAATCTACGTCATTCTAAAAAAAAAAAGCCTTTATTCATTTTCACAAAGCACAGTACACATGACATTTTTTTTGTAAAAGAATATTCTTGAACAAAGAAATAATAAGACAGATGGTTTATGAACAAAGAGCACGCCACGTTCATAAACAGAATGCCTAAAGATGTACAAGAAGTGCACTTAATGACCCGATGACACCCAAGCAGGTTCACATTTTGTTCACGTCAACTAGCCGAGTTTCCAAAATAGTATTAGTAGTGAATGGTTTCTCAAAAGCGCGACCAATTTTACCAACCTCAAAAGCACGAATGCTAGCTATTGCCAGACTATTGTACTGATGTTCAGAAGGTCGGGCTGTTGTTTGTTGTTTTTGCGGGGGAAAGAGATATTCAGCATAAAGAGTTTAGTCAGGGGATCTTAAGCAGGGCTGAATATGCGTAAATGTAATGTGCAAAAATACATAATAAAGACGTTTAGTGGTGTTTGAAACACGAGTAGTTCACAATTGACCTTAATGTTGACATCAATGAATGTACTTCCTGACACAGCTCTCAGCAGAACACCAAAGGTTGTTCATACAACGAATCCCATCCCACTGCAGTATTGAAGGCAATGAAGCCGTAGAGAATTAGCAAAGTGTGGAGGTGCATCCCCATATACAGACCTGAGTATCACGTATAATACGGCGAAGACCATAATTAACGACAGCTGCAGGGGAGATTGAGAACGAAGGAAGAAGAAGAAGAAGAAGAAGAAGAAGAAGAAGAAGGGGGAAATGAGTTGATCAATACCCTTCAGTTTAGTTCAGGTGCCATCTCCCCATCGAAGGCTGGCTGCAATGGATCTCCAATGTACTCACTCTTTTCCCGTAATGGTGCAATCTGTGAGGTTTTTTCCAGTCCATCTTCTGACGTTATCCATCCACTTAAAGCGTTGTCTGCCTCTTGAACGACTGCCTTTCACCCTACCCTCCAGTATGGTCTTCAAAAAGGAGGTATGTCTTGTTTTATGACCAAATTAACGTAACTGCCTAACCTTTATTTCTGTCATTAATTCTCTTTTTCACGCCCAACTTTTTCAATACCTCCAAATTTGTTTTCTTCCCTTTCCAAGAAATGCAACCCAATCTTCTATATAACCACATTTTGAAGGCCTCAATACTCTTTTCCAACTTGTCATTCGTTGTCCATGTTTCTGCGCCATACAGTAGTGACAAGTATTCATAACAACTGACAATTCTCATTTTCAAATTTTGATTTATCTATTTGGATGTCAGTATGTGCCGCGTGTTGCTGAATACCATCTTGGCCATACCTTTCTCTTTCTGATTTCTTTTTCACAGCTGCCTTCTTCCGTTATTATTTGACCTAGATAGACGAAACTCTGTACCTGCTCAAGTAGTTGATCCTATTTTTATCTGCATACGTGTTTCTTGTCACTTTTCCCAATTATCACAGTCTTTGTTAGCTTCATGTTTATGTCTAATCCAAACTCTTCACTTACTTTGCAAATTGTTGTGACAAGCTCCTGTAATTCTTGCTCACTTTTTGCCATCTAAACTGTATTCTTCGCATATCTAAAACTGTTCATTGCCACTCATCCAATGACAAAACCTGGCATCCCCTCTATCTGTTTAAATATTTGTTCTGAGTAGATATTAAAACGATAAGGGGATAATACACATCCCTGTCTCACTCCTCTTTATACATCTATACTTAAAGAGCATAACTTTCCTGATTTAACTAAAGAAGACATATATCATAATTGAGCTAGAAAAGAGCAAGTTGTTATATTCACACTGAGAACTGGGCATAACAGACACAATGGTCATATTTAAAACAAAATGAGGATTGGAACAGATGACAGGTGCTTATGTGGGGAGCATATCATGACCGTGGAACACATCCTGCAAAGCTGCACGCTCACGCACGAAAAGAGAGAACAATACTGGCCTCGCGAGACAAATATGAGACAAAAGCTGTATGCAGATAAAACAGCCTTACCAACATCGGTGTCCTTTGTAAGAGATACCGGGACTTTGATCTGAGAAGGAACGAAGAAGCAGACGAAGAGCTTCTATCGAAGGTGAAATAAAAACCCCAGCTTGTAGACTGCAGTACGACTGTTAGGACAAGTGCCTTTATTCACTAAACTTCCAAGTCTGGCTGATGGACCTTAGCAACAGGAGTAGACGTCATAATTGTGGGTTATTTTACAACATAATACTTGCTACTTTCAAACCTGTCAACAAGAAAATAAAGATAAATGTACCAACTGTGTAACTATGTACCAACCACTGACCAAAAAAAACACATTTTATACCAGACTTCAAACAAACTACTGATTAGAGTGCTTTCGTCGGTGGTTTAGAGGAGGTTTATAAAAAAATAAAATTATGGAAACGAATAATTTACTGAAACGGAAATAATAAGACCGATGGCTTCTGACCAGTGGAGACTTATTGCTTACATATAGAATATGGGACGATAAGGCTAACGTCTGGTCAGGCAAAACACACTGATCAGAGAATGTTCGCCAGGGTCAGGAGAAATATACGGGCCAAGACCCTCACCTGACCTCGTCGTGGGTCGTCATGGAAACGGGATGTTGTCGAGGACAACAGTCTGGCTATCAAGGTGAGGTTCGACATGATCTCCGTTATATTGAGCGACACGCAGATGAAACCAATCATAGCACAACCGCCTAGAGAACCCCGGTCCACCTTCATCAGCACGCTCGAGATGTAAGGAAAGCTAACCCCCCCCCCCCCCTGTCACTTAACGCCATAAGAGTATCCTACTCATTATGGGCATTCGAAACAACAACATTCAACATATTTAAAGGGTTACATGCTGCTGTCCTCATGGCACTCTGAAGAAGGCGAAATCCACAGTGAAGGTGTGGCCTATGAAAAGAGACGCAAACGGTACTTATAAAATGGAAAGCAGTATTACCCAATAATAGCTGATTTCATAACTGAAAAAAATAAAGATAATGATAAACATTTTCTAGCGGTATGCATTATCAAATGACACAGAAGCCGTAGGAAAACAATAATTGTATCCTAGACTTCAAAATACCGTTAATAAAATGTGAAGGAAAGATATTTCCCATTTTTAGGGAACCCAAAATGCTAATGTTGGATATGATAATATCGGTTTTGAAGTAATCTTAGGCAAACGCAATATGGACCAAATAAAAAGTGGAGAGTTATTAAGGACTTTTGTACTTTAAATCAACACGTGATTTGTGGCAGCATACAATAAAACATAAAGCAATATTGGTATCACCACACGAGAACAGAAAATCAGATTGATCATCTATGTATAGACAAAAGTTCAGATCATTATTAAGCGATTCAAACTTATGTGGGGAAGATGATAATACCCAACCACAATCTTATGAAAGCTAAAATAAAGATGAAACGTAAAAGTGAGAACCGATACAAATAATGACATGTAACAGTTTTAAGGTGGATTCCTCGGGAATAAGGTCATACAATATATGTTTTAAGTAACTAAATAAAAGAATTCATCTATCCCAGCAGCGTGATATCATCTGATGGGCGCAGTGGTTCCGATAAGTCAAGACGGATCGGATTAGCTGCTTCTGCTATGCATGACCTGAAACGTGTGTGGGGTCACAGCAAGATCTCCATTGAAACAAAATTCCACATCTATCAGTCTTGCGTGGTTCCAGTCCTGCATGGAACGAGTCCTGCTTTACGGTTCCGAAACATGGACATTACTCAAACATGACATGTCGAGACTGGAGTCCTTGCACATGCGAAACCAGCAGCGTATCCTGGGCATCCGACAGCATGACTACATCCGCAACGTGGAAGTCTCTGCTAAAACATGTTTCCTCCCAATCTTAGAAACACTTGACCGCCGAGGAGTTTCTTTGTTCGTTCATGCCGTACGACTGGTTCAAGAAACCTCGGGCCACAAATTACCACACGTCGTCCCTCAGCATTAAAAGTCTTCACCAGACCGACTGAAGCAGCGGCAGACGCCGTCCCCCATCAGATAGCAGCCTCCACGTTCCGCTATGGACGAGGCCTGGAACCACACCATAATAGTGGGTCATAGATGTGACCGACCAACGCAACGGGCCTCGGACGTTTAAGCAAAAGTTAGTATTATTATAATACTAAATATGTATCACGTGGTTCAACTAGAAGAAACAGGGAATTCAGACGTGCACATACCAGAGATTGAACAAAAATATGGAGCAAGGCTGGTGGGGAAGTTGGTGGAAAAGAAGAACGCCAACATAAAGTTAGGATAACAAAAGATACTGTAGTAAAGATAAAGACAAGAAAATACGAAGAGGGCATATTTAAGCAGTACAAAAACCAGATATACTAACTCCAAAGCTCAGAAAATATAGTCTGAAACCAACTAAGAAGTAAGAGAGCTCATCATAAGAAACAATATTAAGTATTTTTATGAGATGACAAGAAAGACAGAGGGAGTTGCAGCAAAGGAAATTATAACATACATGTACAACAATTCAAAGAAGGGTGCAGGAAAATATAAGCAAAAAAATGACCTCACTAAAGATAAGAAAGGAAATCTAATTAGCAACGCAAATAAACAGATGAAGACAAAGACAGCGAATTTCGAAGAATTTTTTAATAAATTAGTTCAATTAAATCCCAGAAACATTTAGTCAGTTGTTACAGAACTGCAAAGTTAACTGCAAGAAATCAAACAACATTGAAATTTTGAAAACCATAATACTTCTGGTAGATGGTAAATCAACTGGCACAGATATCTGAGCAGAAACAATCAAAGCAGACACTTACATCTCAAAAGAGATATTGAAAACATTACTTGGCACAGTTTGTGAAGGAGAAGAGATTTAAGCACACTAGAAGAAAATCTATCTAGACAAGACTCCAAAGAAGTGGAGATCTACGGCAGTGTACACGTTATAAAAGGAATACTGTTATTGTCAGTGCCTGCGAAAATATTGTAGGTGATCATACTCAGTTCAGTTCAGTTCAGTTCATCCCGTAACCCATCAGGTCGTTGGGGCACACTTGAAGACACTCCCACAACCCATCATCTCTCTCCGTCCGCTGCCGTCAGCCGTGCCTCACCAGGACGAAGGTTTGACCCCTTGGACGACCCCCGCCCTCTCTTTGCTGGTACGGAACCATGCAGTATCGAATTTGTAATTCCGCTGGATCTCGTGACATGCCCATACCAAACCATATTTCGCCTTTTAATAGCTGTGAACAGATCATCAAAAGACCCAATTGCGTTTTTCACTCTTCGTCGTATTTCTACGTTCGCGACACGATCCTTAAATGTAACATTTGAAAGTCTTCTAATGCACCTGATTTCCATTGCATGCATTCTGTACTTGATATCCGCAGTAATGGTCCAAGTCTCACAAGCATACAACAATATTGAAACTACCAATGAGCGCATTAGTCTAACTTTTTATGCTGAGGACGAGCCGCTTATCTTGACAAATGGGTTTCAAACCCATAAGCGCCGCTGTTGTATGTGCTATTCTGGCAATTATCTCAGGCTGCGAGCCCTCGTCACTGATCAGTGATCCCAGATACTTGAACCGGTGTACAACTTCGAGTTCCTGACCATTTACTTGTATCACAAATGTGTTATTAGTCATCAACTTTGTTTTCTCTGCATTTATCTCCATGCCATAGCTCTGCGCCGCTCTGTCCAATCTGCTAATCAGCTCCTGGAGATCTGTTTCCATGCCTGCCAGAATATCTATATCATCTGCAAATCGAAGGCTTGTAATCGTCTTGTCACCTTGTCTAACTGTACCAACATGTCCCCCCAGGGCCGCCTCCATTATTCTTTTCAAGAATACATTGAAGAGTGTTGGAGAGAGTATACAATCCTGTCTCATCCTAGCAGACATTGAAGAGTGTTGGAGAGAGTATACAATCCTGTCTCATCCTAGCAGACATTGAAGAGTGTTGGAGAGAGTATACAACCCTGTCTCATCCTAGCAGACATTGAAGAGTGTTGGAGAGAGTATACAACCCTGTCTCATCCTAGCAGACATTGAAGAGTGTTGGAGAGAGTATACAACCCTGTCTCATCCTAGCAGACATTGAAGAGTGTTGGAGAGAGTATACAATCCTGTCTCATCCTAGCAGACATTGAAGAGTGTTGGAGAGAGTATACAATCCTGTCTCATCCTAGCAGACATTGAAGAGTGTTGGAGAGAGTATACAACCCTGTCTCATCCTAGCAGACATTGAAGAGTGTTGGAGAGAGTATACAACCCTGTCTCATCCTAGCAGACATTGAAGAGTGTTGGAGAGAGTATACAATCCTGTCTCATCCTAGCAGACATTGAAGAGTGTTGGAGAGAGTATACAACCCTGTCTCATCCTAGCAGACATTGAAGAGTGTTGGAGAGAGTATACAACCCTGTCTCATCCTAGCAGACATTGAAGAGTGTTGGAGAGAGTATACAACCCTGTCTCATCCTAGCAGACATTGAAGAGTGTTGGAGAGAGTATACAACCCTGTCTCATCCTAGCAGACATTGAAGAGTGTTGGAGAGAGTATACAACCCTGTCTCATCCTAGCAGACATTGAAGAGTGTTGGAGAGAGTATACAACCCTGTCTCATCCTAACAGACGTGCGGAACTATTCGCCTAGTATTCCATCTACATAAACTACACTTGACGCCTTCTCTTGAAAGTTCTCAATTACCTTCACAATATTACTATTGATCTTGTAATGCTTCATTGTTGTCCATAGCGCCGCATGCCATACTCTGTCGAACGCCTTTTTTAAATCGACGAAGACATGATATATGTGTTGTTGATACTCTAGTATTTCTCATTCAATATCCGCAGACTAAATATCTGTTCAGTAGTTCTTCTTCCTGCTCGAAACCCTGCTTGCTCTTCGTCAATGACATTCTTTGCCTGTGGTTTTAATCTGTTGAGGATTATTCTTAAGAGAACTATGCTAGGATGTCACATGAGGCTAATTATTCTATAGTTCTGACACATCCTTAGGCTCCCAGATTTAGGCAGCGGTAAAACCATTGATTTCGTCCAGATGGTTGGCAACTCTCCTGTCCGCCAAACTCTGTTACAGATGTTTGTTAGAACTTCAATCATTACCTCACCTCCCACTTGTAGAAGCTCTGCTGGGATCATACTAGGGATATTACAAGTAACCATAGACAAACAGGGGAGAACTGAACAGACAGTCTGTCGACAATATAGATATAAATACTGGTAATATCAGTTGAATGAAGTGAAGAATGGAACCCAACTCTTTATAACGGCTTCATGGACTACGAAAATGAAACGTGAAAGCGGAATTGGGTTGTGCTCAGCTTTGATAACTGAACTTGCCGCAAGCATACAGGTATGAGTCACTGACTTATGTCAGCCCATTCACTCTTTGCCAATTGTTCTATCTATATTTCAGTAAAATAAGTTTGTTTTCTAGTCCCTTGAGAGCCCTGATGCTGCTGCATCCGTGACATCCACAACAGTAATACCAAGCCCATGGTTGTATTGCATCATCTAAACACATTTCTGTGAAAATCGAGCCAGAGGATTCACCGACCTGTATCCTTTGTGTCTCAGGTTAAGGACCGTTAGGTTTAGTGAACGGTTGGAATTGATACAACTGGTAAAGTTATCGATGGATCGTTTTACTTTCATCATGACTATTTTTGGTCTTAGTGCAAAGCATCGAAGCGTCCGGGAGTTACCTGTCTAATCGTAATGGGTGTGCGTAACAACATCGTATGTAATACGTAAAATAGTGTTAAGATAAAACACTCTCTAACACATGACGTTCCACACCGGTGTTCACGCAGGGGAGAGTAGCCATCTAGCTGAGAAAGAGAGTTATCTAACCTTTAAGTCAAACAGGATGCAAGGAATTGAAGTATGAACAACTCGTATTCCTCGCGGTAGAAAAGAAAGGAAGTTTAATTTGCCCTGCGTTCATTGACATTGTTAAAGTGTCACTCGTTAATACGTCCTGATATCGCCTAAACGACTACGGTCCGGGGTGGAAAATGGCGTGCTTCCGCCAGTAGAATACAGAGAGACAAACGTTGTACCAGTTTGGAGATTGCATCTTGGCTTCTCCTGCTTGCAGATCAGCACACATAGCCAACCGTCTGTTAAGGTCTGTCCACGATCCTCTGTGCTGTGGCTTCGTTTGGAAGAAGGTGTTTGTGATGCATTGGACATGATAGGCGCACAGCTCCAGTAGCCGCAGTCCATTTTTCGGCCAAACGCGTTTTTTGAAAGGTGACGATTTCGACCTGAAGCCTTTTAAGCACCTGGCTTATGGTTGAGGTCTTGCGATCACCGCTTATCACCTGCATGATTTATGTTATACCTGTGATCATGAAGCATATGTTCCAGCAGCCAATCGTAACTGTAGGCTTTTAGTGTCTAGTGCAGCCTGTTTCCAGGGCCGCCATGTGGAGACAGAATAGAGTCTTGGTTAGAAATAGAAATGATTCACTTCTACTATAATGTAATGAGCCAGCTATAAGTCCCTGGCTGCTGTCAGCTCATGCACTGCTGCATTTTGGCACCATGCCATCCTGCAAACGGTGCTCCAGCTCAGCTTTTGGATCCCATTTCGGCTTCTATGGACTGTTCGTCATGATGTCTTAAGTCGGTCTCTCTGAAGTGTCGAAGACACAGTGCCTAAGATGTCAGTACTCAGTGACTCGTAGCCAACAGATTGTGCGCGCATCAGGATTTACTTTCAAGCTGGACGGAAGAGACTGCGTTATCTCTTCTCTATTTGGGGATTCACTTGAATTCTGAGCCCCTTTTAGCAGTCAGGTACCCGTGTACAGTATGGGTAAGCTGAAATGTACTTTAGTAGATGATAATTATAGTTCATTTATGGATAGGGACAAACATTTTAACTGATCTCTTAAGGGGGTGGTGTAGGCTAGTGGTTAAGGGACACGGCTTACAACCCAAAAGTGCTGAGTTCGGTCCCCATCACAGCACCAGCCGTTACCCCTGGAAACAAACCCTTAGAAAATGCAGGAGGAAGCAGACACTTACATAAATAAATGCTGAAGTCGGATGCATTGAGCCGACAGAGGCAAAATAAAAACCGTGGTACAACGCACACAGCCTTGCGGAATAAAGAAATAAGGCGGAAGCAACAAACAAAAAAACAAAAAAAAAACATTATCTCTTAGCTGTGCTTTCTCTTTCCTTTTTCTTTCCTCTGTAATCGTACTGCTTCGATATTGCTATCATTACACTGCCGTCAGAGATGATATGCTAGATAGAGATCGGCAAACTAAGACCTGCAGGCCAAATACAACCCGTCGCCTTATTTGTACGACTCGCGAACTAAGTATGGATTTTACATTTTTAAATTATTTAAAAATTCAAAGTATGCGCTATAACTGAACGAACGACTGCCGAAGAGTTTTTAACATTGCGAGCAACATCAATGGACAGTTAAATAACAAGATAACGGTTTCGAGTGGCTTCCCTTTGCTATTGATGAATCCACAGATGTTACTGATACTGCTGGTTAATGCTGTTTAAATGAGGAGCTAAGGTGAGTTTGAAGTGATCAAATAATTATCTTCAAAGAATAACCTGAGTGGAACGAACTGCAAATGAAAGTATGTTCAAGTAACTTGAGAAAACGTTAACAAAGTGCAATCTGAAGTAGAATCAACTAAAATGTGCCATAATTGATGATGGTAACTAAATATGTGTGGTACAGAAAATGGTTTAAATGGAAATATTTACAATGCTTGTGAAAATGCAAGGTGTTCATTGCCTATGGTTATTCATTGTAGTATGTACCGGCAGATACTTTGTGGGAGATAATTTAATCTGCCACGTGTTCTTGAATCAGTGAATTTCATTTGCTCTCTTGGACTTGACCTTTGGCAGTTCCGTGATTTGTTTACAGAAATGGAAGTT
This sequence comes from Ariolimax columbianus, assembly GCA_036924085.1. Classification (NCBI taxonomy): domain Eukaryota; kingdom Metazoa; phylum Mollusca; class Gastropoda; order Stylommatophora; family Arionidae; genus Ariolimax; species Ariolimax columbianus. Next base: position 47,476,020 of record JAVGWX010000018.1, read on the forward strand.
AGACATCCTGACTTGCTCTACCAAACAGAAATGGAAGTTGGACATCCTGACGCCTTACCAAACAGAAATGGAAGTTGGACATCCTGACGCCTTACCAAACAGAAATGGAAGTTGGACATCCTGACGCCTTACCAAACAGAAATGGAAGTTTGACATCCTGACTTGCCTTACCAAACAGAAATGGAAGTTGGACATCCTGACGCCTTACCAAACAGAAATGGAAGTTGGACATCCTGACGCCTTACCAAACAGAAATGGAAGTTTGACATCCTGACTTGCCTTACCAAACAGAAATGGAAGTTGGACATCCTGACGCCTTACCAAACAGAAATGGAAGTTGGACATCCTGACTTGCTCTACCAAACAGAAATGGAAGTTGGACATCCTGACGCCTTACCAAACAGAAACGGAAGTTTGACATCCTGACTTGCCTTACCAAACAGAAATGGAAGTTGGACATCCTGACGCCTTACCAAACAGAAATGGAAGTTGGACATCCTGACTTGCTCTACCAAACAGAAATGGAAATTGGACATCCTGACGCCTTACCAAACAGAAATGGAAGTTGGACATCCTGACTTGCTCTACCAAACAGAAATGGAAGTTGGATATCCTGACTTGCTCTACCAAACAGAAATGGAAGTTGGACATCCTGACTTGCCTTACCAAACAGAAATAGAAGTTGGACATCCTGACGCCTTACCAAACAGAAATGGAAGTTGGACATCCTGACGTGTTCTACCAAACAGAAATGGAAGTTGGACATCCTGACTTGTTCTACCAAACAGAAATGAAAGTTGGACATCCTGACGCCTTACCAAACAGAAATGGAAGTTGGATATCCTGACTTGTTCTACCAAACAGAAATGGAAGTTGGACATCCTGACGTCTTACCAAACAGAAATGGAAGTTGGACATCCTGACTTGCTCTACCAAACAGAAATGGAAGTTGGACATCCTGACTTGCCTTACCAAACAGAAATGGAAGTTGGACATCCTGACTTGTTCTACCAAACAGAAATGGAAGTTGGACATCCTGACGTCTTACCAAACAGAAATGGAAGTTGGACATCCTGACTTGCTCTACCAAACAGAAATGGAAGTTGGACATCCTGACTTACCTTACAAAACAGAAATGGAAGTTGGACATCCTGACTTGCCTTACCAAACAGAAATGGAAGTTGGACAACCTGACTTGCTCTACCAAACAGCAATGGAAGTTGGACATCCTGACTTGCCTTACCAAACAGAAATGGAAGTTGGACATCCTGACTTGCCTTACCAAACAGAAATGGAAGTTGGACATCCTGACGCCTTACCAAACAGAAATGGAAGTTGGACATCCTGACGCCTTACTAAACAGAAATGGAAGTTGGACATCCTGACGCCTTACCAAACAGAAATGGAAGTTGGACATCCTGACGCCTTACCAAACAGAAATGGAAGTTGGACATCCTGACGCCTTACCAAACAGAAATGGAAGTTGGACATCCTGACGCCTTACCAAACAGAAATGGAAGTTGGACATCCTGACTTGCTCTACCAAACAGAAATGGAAATTGGACATCCTGACGCCTTACCAAACAGAAATGGAAGTTGGACATTCTGAATTGCTCTACCAAACAGAAATGGAAGTTGGATATCCTGACTTGCTCTACCAAACAGAAATGGAAGTTGGACATCCTGACTTGCCTTACCAAACAGAAATGGAAGTTGGACATCCTGACGCCTTACCAAACAGAAATGGAAGTAGGACATCCTGACGTGTTCTACCAAACAGAAATGGAAGTTGGACATCCTACCGCCTTACCAAACAGAAATGGAAGTTGGACATCCTGACTTGCTCTACCAAACAGAAATGGAAGTTGGACATCCTGATTTGCCTTACCAAACAGAAATGGAAGTTGGACATCCTGACTTGTTCTACCAAACAGAAATGGAAGTTGGACATCCTGACTTGTTCTACCAAACAGAAATGGAAGTTGGACATCCTGACTTGCTCTACCAAACAGAAATGGAAGTTAGGCATCCTGATTTGCTCTAATAAACATAAATGGAAGTTGGATACCCTGACTTGCCCTACCAAATAGAAATGGAAGTTAGACATCCTGAATTGCCCTGCCGAACAAAAATGGAAGTTGGATACCCTGACTTGCCCTACCATACAAAAGTGAATGTTAGTCCTCCTGACTTGCCCTACTTAAATTGCAAGGCTCATTTGAGAAGGTGAACCGGGTTCTTGTCCTGGCTATAGTGCAATGTAAGGCTCTTCTGAAAGCTATCAACTATGTACATTATACTGTCGATCCAGACCATGCTAGTCACACTGCTATGCCTTGTCATGTTTCTGGAAGAACGAACGATGACTCGGGGAGGCAGTTTTGATCAGAACGGTGTGGGCAGACTACACACCCGCCAGTGAGCTGACAGGAGCCGGCGTTTACACCAGGCTGCTTGTGCCACAGTCAGCGGCTAAAGGCTGACCAAGACAGTATTTCACCTGCAAGTGGAGGTCCTGGAAACAGACTGCACCCATGCAACTTGGCTCAGAGAACTGGGATCAAAAAGCGAAGGTAAACTCGGCCACAAAATGCCGTGCTAAAAAAGGATGTGTTGGACCAAAAGGCCCAGATATTGCAGCCTCGTGGTAAACTACGACACACGGTAACAAAACGTCCTTTTCAGGACGAACAACAATGATCAATATTATTCACCAAATAGCGATTTCTCTTCGCACCTCAGGTGTGTTTGACTCCGGTATATCCTATCCGTCTGAGTACTACCTAGTCCGAAAGGGTGAGTAATAAAATAGTAACACTAACATACCAGACATGTCGTAAGGACAAAGATGAAGGGCTGGTCTTGGGACAGACTACTCCATTTCGTAGAAATGTTAATCTATAAAAACTTCAATTTATTAAAGACATATGCTCAACAAATTGGTTTGGTTTGATATCTACAGTGGCCCAAAAGTCGCGCGATACCATAAAATAAAATATGAAAATACTTCATAATAATGATACTTTTTCTTTTTCTGTCAGATATTAACCCTTCGACCCTGGAAATTTGTTATGGAGAAATTTAGTAAAACGGTTAAACGAACCAAATTTGTTTTTAAATTTTTTTTTAATATATGATATATTGCATGCACACAAAGAGCATTCATGCGTCACTATCATGTGATGAATCCGTAATATAACTCGGCAATTATTCGTATAATTCGTCGTTTCCAACCACAGAGCTCTGTAGTCGACTTGCCATGACTTGGGAAATCACATTCCATGCAAACCCATGAAAAAGGAATAGTGTTGAGCGAAGCATTTAGCAGGACACCACAACATCCACTCAACGTCGCTCCTCAGAGCCTGACATTTCCAGAACGTCCCATACATCAACTCCAAAAAAGTATTTGCACATGTTACAATTAGTGCAAGAGATAAAGTCGAAAGATTGTCAGCGACGACATAATTATGCTGTTCGTTTTCAAGATAAGGCAAGAAACGCAGATTTCAACTGGCCAGGAAATTATGTTAATTTAACCGCTTCAGATGTTGTGCGATATGGCTACAAAAAGAATACTATGTGTGCTAACAAACTCCACAATTTCCAGCAGATGAAGGAAAACATCTGAACATAAATGTATGCATTAAGTCCAGACACGCTGACACACGAAGAACATGTACTTGAAATGGCACGCGCTTTCGAGACGGCAAATTGAGGTTATTTCATAATATCCAGGCTCATGATTTGACTAAACAATTTCAAAATGTTATATTGTAATGTACAGAAACGTTCTTTTAAATATATATATAAATATATTATTAGGCTCATGATTTGACTAAACAATTTCAAAATGTTATATTGTAATGCACAGAAACGTTCTTTTAAATATATGTATATAAATATATTATTAGGCTCATGATTTCACTAAACAATTTCAAAATGTTATATTGTAATGTACAGAAACGTTCTTTTAAATATATATATAAATATATTATTAGGCTCATGATTTGACTAAACAATTTCAAAATGTTATATTGTAATGTACAGAAACGTTCTTTTAAATATATATATAAATATATTATTAGGCTCATGATTTGACTAAACAATTTCAAAATGTTATATTGTAATGCACAGAAACGTTCTTTTAAATATATGTATATAAATATATTATTAGGCTCATGATTTCACTAAACAATTTCAAAATGTTATATTGTAATGTACAGAAACGTTCTTTTAAATATATATATAAATATATTATTAGGCTCATGATTTGACTAAACAATTTCAAAATGTTATATTGTAATGTACAGAAACGTTCTTTTAAATATATATATATATAAATATATTATTAGGCTCATGATTTTACTAAACAATTTGAAAATGTTATATTGTAATGTACAGAAACGTTCTTTTAAATATATATATAAATATATTTTAAGGCTCATGATTTGACTAAACAATTTCAAAATGTTATATTGTAATGTACAGAAACGTTCTTTTAAATATATATATATATATATATATATATATATATATATATATATATATATATAATACAGTTATTCAGCGTGTAATTGCTAGACCGACTTTAGCGGTACCCTGTACTGCCTTTAGATATCAAGAATATATACTACTTTGTAATACTGGAATTTGGTTTCCTTAATACGCCCCCCTGTTCAACGGTGGGGTCTACACTTCGCCTCCCCTTCCGCTTTGTCTGATTCTTTCCAGAAGTTTCATTACACATACGCACGCACACACACACAAGCAATGACGCGGAGACGCAAGATTTTGTTTATGCTTGAACGAGAATCCTCTACCCGGAGCCGGAGTTAAACGATTCATTTCCGATTGCAGTCTTCAACCATGGAAATGAAAAACTGTAAGTTAAATTGTGCAAGCGATTACTGAGACAGTTTCTGAGGTATGTCAGGAATTAAATTCCGGTATCTGAACACAGCAAATTAAAGTAAAGATCCCGTTAATACGTCAGTGTCACGTTATTGGGAATATGGCGTTAGGTCTATATTTTTCTTGACCAACAACATATAATGCCGGCCTCTTTCGCTTTCCAAAATTATTCTGGTACCCACGTTTTAATACTGGGTCTACCCCACGGCCCATTTTGCGACTCGGAAAAATCCCGCATAAACAGAAGACCGAACTCTGATCATTCGGCTGGGATGCCAGTGCACTAGACATAGCGCTATATCGGCTCTGAAGACAGAATTAAGAATATATTTGAGCAGCCACACTTAAAAAATGACACTGTACGAAATACCAGAAGAATACATTCGTTGTAAATATTTCAACTTTGTTAAAGATATTTAACTCGAGAAGGAAACGACTCAGCGAGCTGACAATAGTTGCGTTGAAGTATATATTCCAAGACAAAATGAGCTTTGCAAATTTCACGTCACTAGAACCCTACTTGCGAGAGTTTAAAAAAATGCAAAACAGACAAATAGGTTCCTGTGTTTTCGTTCTTTTAAAAAAAATTTAAAATGACAATTTCCAAACTAACTGTCTTAACGACTTGTATCTTCACACGTTCAATTACATCTTATCTTACTTAATCACCCGTAACATTATTATAAAAATAATACATAGCTTCAATAGACAGACGTATACATTTTTATCCGCTAATAAAAAAGGAAAATTCCAGTCTTTACTTCTAGAACTTGTCTTAACTCGCTTCGTCAACTGACTCTTCTTTCCAGATTGTGTGCTTTCCTTCCGATCTTTCCTTAACTGACAGAGAAATATCCATTTTGATTTAGAGACATAAAATTGTTCTATTTTGATTATTAAAGCGCCAGCAACAACGCCGTGTTTGTAAAGACGAAGAAACGCTTCATTTAGAAATATACTGTGTTGACAAAGTAATCAGTAGTTCAGCTCATTTCGTGACAGAAGGATATCATCTTCAGTGAAGTTGTTCTTTTTTTAAATTGCAAGTTAAAAATTAATGAAAAAGTACAAGTGGAAATGAGAGAAGTAATCACATTTTCTTACAGACCGACACTCTAACATAAAAAGTCACTAAACAAATAAATCTCTATTGAATAAAATAAAATGATAAATGCATGAGTTGATGATTTTAAGATTTTAGAATGAACAGCCTTGAAATTAACTCGTAGCGTGTGAGACGATTAACAAGGCGTTGGCAACAATAACAACATATTTTTTTTTTAAATAATAAAAAGATATAAATATGCGAGGGACGTTCAGAAAGTAATGCGCTAAATGGTTTTTCTCGGGAACTGTTTTTTCCAAAGGCATGACGTTACTACACCATATACATGGTGATATACACGTTCACCTTATTTCTGTATTCCTCAAGGCGGTGTGAGTTGCACTGTTTTTATTTGCGCATATCAGCCCAGTGCATCCGACTTCCTCCTGCATTTTATAAGAGTTTGCTGTGATGGGGATTGAACCCAGCACTTTCGGATTGTGAGCCGTGTCACTTAACCACTAGTCCACGGCGTCCCCCAAATGACATATTTGAAGTGTGTAAAATGTCATGCTTCTATTTTCATTATTTACTTAGAGAAACGATTTGGTGCATTACTTTCTGAACTCCCCATGTTGCTGTTGTCGTTGCTTAATGATCGAATTGAGTTAGTTTACTCTTTTGTGCGCGATGCAAAATGATTTATGTGGCGGGTTGTAGTAGCTTACGTCGCATTTCGAGCGTGCTGATAAAGGTGGATCGTGATTCTCCAGCCAGCTGTGCTGTGCTTGGCTTCATCTGAGGGACGCCAACTACTGTTGAAAATCAGCCCGTTTCCCGGGAACGCTACGTAGAAAAGAGATCTCGATCAGTTTATTGTGCCTGACCCTGAAGCAACGTCCGGGTCAGTATGCTATACCTTTCCAGAACAGACTAGTGTGTCGATTCCCCATATATATATATATATATATATATATATATATATATATATATATATATATATATATATATATATATATATATAGCCCAACTGCATTACAGTCAACAACTCTAAAATGGGACTAAAAACAAAACTGAGAATAGGTACCTGGAACGTCAGGAGCCTAAGCCAGGGCAAGTTGTTCATGATTGGAAGAGAGATGGAGAGAACCAAGATAGAGATTCTTGGAGTCCCTGAACACAGATGGGCCTGTCAATGGCACTGAATCAGCTCCTCAGGAGAAACATTCATATACTCTGGGATGGACAAGGGTGGAAAAAGCGGGGTTGGCTTTAATCTGTCAAAGAAGATGGCACTTCACTACTCGGTTACAATCCAGTCAACGACCGAATAATTGTAATCAGACTAAAGAAAAATACAAGAAATTTAACAATAATTCAAGTTTACGCACCAACATCAGCAGCAGACGATTGTGAAATGGATGATTTCTTTAACACCTTGCAAGAAACAATAGAAAAAGTAGAAAAAAAAGATATCTTGATCGTTATGGGCGATTTCAATGCGAAAGTCGGAGAGGAAAGAGCCGACGAGGAGAGAAGTGTTCGAGGACCTTTTGGTTTGGGACACAGAAACGAGCGAGGAGAAAAACTGGTTGAATTCTGCACGGAAAACAACCTCTCTATTGCCAACATCTTATTAAAAAAACATCCTAAAAGACTATACACGTGGACCTCCCCTGATGGCAACAGCAGAAATCAAATAGATTACATCCTGGTGCAACAAAGATGGAGATCAAATGTGCTGGCATAAAAAACGCTGACAGGAGCAGACTGCAATACGGACCACGAATTACTGTTTTGCAGTTTTCAAAACAAGACTACGTAGGATCAACAAAGGTTGCCAGCCAATACGCTGCGTTGTAACAGCAATACTTACTGAATACAACATCAAAGTAGAAAACCTATTTGAGGCGTTGCTTGCCGTACAGGAAGAGATGACATCTGAGGAGTTGACATCGTATGCAAGGGATATTTTAATCTCGACAGCGAAAGAAACGATTCCCAGGATGTCGCACGAGAAACAGAGCTATATAACAGAGAAAACACAGAAACTCATTGAAGAAAGGCAACAATTAAAACAAATGGGAAGTGAGGGGACCAACACAGCACATAAAAACTGCGCAAGAAAAGTTAGAAGAGAAATAAGAAAAGTTAAAGGAAGATACATAGTGGAAACGTGTAAGGATATTGAATACCTACAGCATCTGGGGTAGTTGTCTCGCCGCAGCGACTCAATTTCAACCAGTGTTCGTAAAGCGATCTCAGTCCCGTCAGGCGGAGCGATAGCGCGGGCTTGCGGAAAACGCTCGCCTGCCTTTCCCCGTAGAGCGAATTGGGTGCGGTTTGTTGTAGTGGCTCCTCCACCGAGGTGCGCTCGTCTGGTCCGTATCAGGAAACGTGGTCCGTCCGTGGTGATTTATCTAAGGCTTATAGCAGAGCTCGACGGTACGTCTCGCTGGTGGTCCGACTCTCGCAAAGAGCTTGTGACCGGCAAATGGAAAGCAGGAATCGTGCCTCGAGGCCCTGCGTTCTCCTACGGAGAAGGGCAGGCCGGCAGGCCAAATTGTCTCTAGTCCCAGTGAAATTCATCGCCGAGGTTGTTGGGATTCGTTCTGCACAGAGCGCTGCCATCCCTCCTCGAGCGAGCCCGGTCTGTCGGTCGTCTGGTGCGTGTGGGAGGCCCCTGTCAGGCGGTCCTAGGTCGACGGAGTGATGGACGGGTGGAACAACCGTCCGTCCGGCTCGCGCCGGTTCACTGCCCGTTGTCTCCTGCCCTACCGTCTGCCGGCTCTCTCCCACGGGTGCTCTTCGCTGAGCGTCCTAGGTGGCCGGCACGTTTACTTTGAAAAAAATTAGAGTGTTCAAAGCAGACCTCGGCTGCCTGAATAATGGTGCATGGAATAATGGAATAGGACCTCGGTTCTATTTTGTTGGTTTTCGGAACTGGAGGTAATGATTAACAGGGACAAACGGGGGCATTCGTATTGCGGCGTTAGAGGTGAAATTCTTGGATCGCCGCAAGACGAGCTACTGCGAAAGCATTTGTCAAGAATGTTTTCATTAATCAAGAACGAAAGTCAGAGGCGCGAAGACGATCAGATACCGTCGTAGTTCTGACCATAAACGATGCCGACTAGCGATCCGCAGGAGTTGCTTCGATGACTCTGCGGGCAGCTTCCTGGAAACCAAAGTGTTTGGGATCCGGGGGAAGTATGGTTGCAAAGCTGAAACTTTAAGGAATTGACGGAAGGGCACCACCAGGAGTGGAGCCTGCGGCTTAATTTGACTCAACACGGCCAACTGACTGACATGAAATGACTGACATGCCGAGACCACTTTCCTGGGGTCTAATATGGAACTGGTGCTGGATTTAGACCCTCAGAAATCTGGGGTTATGCCCCCTGTGGCTCGGTTGGTCTGCATCCAGTGTTTGATAAAGGAATTGACGAAGAGCACTATCAGGAGTGGAGCCTGAGGCTTAAATTGACTAAACACGCCAATAATGTAGAATGACTGTCAAAAGAGAGCACCTTCGATGGGTCTAATAGTGAACATGTGCTGGTATTAGACCCACGGAAGACAGGTCAGTCTCCAAACCCCCAAATGAAAGAGCGTCTGCTACGGTAATCTAGTCTTCACCCTGCAGAAATCGCAGGCCTAAGCAACTTGGCCATTGACAAACTAAAAGCCCTCTATTGATACGGTCTGGCAAATATTGAACGGGTGCTGGAAATAGACCCTCTGAAGACAGGTCAGTTTTACCCTACTAATGACAGGGCTTTGCTACGGTAATCCTGCTAAGCCCGAGAGGAGCCGCAGACACTTGGTTCACGTACTAGGCGGATAAGCCAACGGTGCAAGGTGAGGGATTACGGCCGAACGCCTCTAGCAGCCCAGCACGAATGCAAAGGGAGGCTTCGATATGGTGGGGACCTGGGGGCAATCTCCAGCCCCGCCCGGTCAAGCCGCAGAATGAGGTCTCTACCGTCCGCTGATAAAAGCGGGCGGGAAGCTGCTCGATATTCACCCTATACGGAGATGAGGAATGAAATCATTTGTAGAAGACTTAGTTCTCGGTCGGGTGCCCTAAGCAGTAGATCAGCTACCTCACTGCGAACTGCTGAGACTCAACCCTTGACCATGAGATATGTCCGCTCCCTAGGCGGACAACATCTCCGTGCAAGACTAGGCTTGTCACCTGGTCAAATGCACTATTTCGAGAGGAATCACAGGTCACTGACATTTGGTCCACGTGCTTGGCTGATAAGCTACCATCTGAGGGATTACGGTCGAACGCCTCTAAGCCAGAATCCCGCCCAAAATTTCAGCGCCGCTGAGATGGGAGGCTACGACATGGCTAGGGCTTGTGTCCCGGCCCGATCGAGCCGCAGGAATGCACCTGGTAAAATGCACTCCTTCCTCGCTCTTTGCATCTGTCTGCTATCAGTCATTCCAATGGACGAAGAAGAGATGCAGTCCAGCGGACATTGCACCTCCTGTCCTATGGTGACAAGCTCCCGGGTGGCGGGGAATGCTAGGCGTACCATCACTGCAGATGAGCCGAGAAAATAAAGCGAGCAAAAAGATACCTCACTCATATGCATATGCTACGTTTCTGGCAGGACGTGAAGATCCTGGGAAAAAGTCACACTGGACTGCCTCTCTTCAGGGATAGTACAAACTAGTACATAGTCCATCATATCATTGCCAAACGCTATAGACACGAGTAGGGAAGACTCGATAGTCCTGCAAGACAACTTCCCAAGAGAAACAACTCTGACCAAAAACAACTGCTGCCTTGCAGTTAGGCTGGGGACAGCCAAAGGCTAAGGAGGGCAACCCTACAGAAACGCCTGTTGAAATCGGATGCACTGAGCCACTGGCTAACAAATTAAATCAGTGCAACGTAAATATCGCTGTAAACAGCGTACGATGAAGAAGAAGAAGAAGAATACCTACAGCAACAAGGCAGATAGATAGATGCCTTTAAGGCAATAAGAACACTGACAAGGGAGTTCCGTCCGTTTCCACATGTCATCAATAACAAAGAGGATAACATATTAACAGAAACCAAAGACATACTGAATAGATGGAGAGAGTACTGCAGAACCATGTATGGGGATAGCACAAAGCGCTCAGTTACAATCCTACCAAATGATGTGAAAGAACCTGAACCAACATTGGAAGAAGTACGTTCGGCAAATAAAAGCCTTAAAAAGGGAAAGTCCCCAGGATGCGATGATATCCAAGCAGAGCTAATACAAGCAGGGGGGAGGGGAGGGGGAAGGCAAGTGCTCAAGTCTATCACAAGCTGTGTAAACAAGTATGGCACAGTGCAGAGTGGCCAGAAGCATGGAAGAAATCAATGTATATTCCCCTTCCCAAAAAAGGCAACCTGAAGCTGTGCACGAACTACCGAACTATCGCGCTGATCAGCCACGCTAGCAAGATACTCTTGCGAATCCTATTAAGAAGGGTAGAGAAAATGTTTGAATCTGAAATTGACGTAGTCCAGGCTGGTTTTATGAAAGACAGAGGGACCAGGGACCACATGTTCAATTTTAGGAATATCTACGAAAAATATAGAGAGTTTAATGTAGAACTGTGCACGTGTTTCATTGATTACACAAAGGCCTTCGACACGGTAAAACATCACAATCTGTAGAGAATCATGAAGGAAATGAGGTTTCCTTTGCATATTGTCCATCTCATTTAAACATTATACAAAGCTCAACAAGCCGCTGTCCGAGTATCTGGGCAAACATCAGGTTGGTTTGCAGTAAAAAAGGGAGTCCGACAGGGATGTATCCTCTCACCTTATCTGTACAACATATATGCGGAATGTATAAGAAGATGAGAACATTGAAAGTTTCGACCCATTTACGATTGGCGGGTACGAGATTCCAGAGTTACGATACGCAGATGACACAGTGATACTATCAAGAAGTGCAGAAGGGCTAGAGCAGCTACTTTCAGCCGTAAATGGACATAGTAAAGATTAAAACCTGTTTATAAACATAAATAAAACAAAGGTAAAGACCACCGACAAAACACAATGTCAGCATAAATTTACAGTGGGTGGTGGGGAAATAGACCAGGTCACACATTTTGAATATCTGGACTCCAAAATTGACTGCTCGAAAGAAATCAGAAGAACACTAGCTATAGCAATGCAGAGACTGAACAGTCTGAAGAAATTATGGCAGAGCACAAACAAAATGATAAAAGTAAAAGTCTTGAGAGCCTGTGTTTTTCCTGTGACAGCTTATGGCTGTAAATCATGGACGATTACCAAAACTTCCAGACAAAGAATCGAATCCTTCGAGTCAAAATGTTACAGAAAGATCCTCAGAATACAATGGAGAGAGAAAAAGACAAGAGCTGAGCATAGAGGAGAACTGGTTTATCAATTTCATTTTGGCTAGATAATGGAAATACTTTGATCACATCAAGAGACACTACGGTCTCGAGAGAACGGTGATGGAAGGTATGGTGCCAGGCAAAAGAGGAAGGGGTAGACCAAGAAGACGATGTCACCAAGATATCCAGGAATGCCTGAGTATGACTGTGGCGGAGGCGGGAGTTTTGGCAAGAGAACGAGTTTCTTTCAGACAGACTGTGATGGGAGTGACGTTCTACAAAGGACAATCTACATGATGATGATGTATATATATATATTTATATATATATATATATATATATATATATATATATATATATGTGTGTGTGTGTGTGTGTGTGTGTGTGTGTCTGTGTACGAGGGACGTTCGAGTCACTTTTTTTTTAATGGAAAAAAAACAATTTTCAAGTAGTAAAAATGCCATTTATTTTTCTATATAATCTTCTGCAACGTGTATGCACTTATCCCAGCGTTTAAGTAATGCTTAAAAAGCTTCAGCATATAAAAATCTGTCAGTATGTGTGAACCAATCCAGAGCAGCTTGTTTCACTTCGTCATCAGGGCTAAAAGGCTGACCTCCCAGGTCGTGATTGTGTATGCCTTCACTCCTTGGATGCTCGTTTCGATTCACGAGTATAATGATGCGCAGTTTCTTTAGCTTCCCATCTATCCCCCTTACAAGTTCTTCAGTGATCCTCCTGTTTTTGAAGCTTCGTGGTGTCTAACTTCTTTTTCTTTTGTCTTCCATCATGATGTCTTCTCCTGGGTTTGATGTAGAAGTCAAATTTGGACACAATGAGCTTGTGGTCAGTCCAGCACTCTGCACCACACACAACTCTGGTCACTCTTGCATTGCGTCTGTCAGTCTTCCTGGTGATGACATAATCAAATAAGTGTCATTGCCTTGACCTCGGTAGCATCCATGTTGTTTTGTTACGGGTTGGCAAGCGAGACATTGTGTTCGTCATTGCTAGGTTGTGGGATGCTCATCGTCCAAGCAATACCAGACTAATTCTATTACACGTGCCTGTACTGTGCACATCGAGTATTCCATTCCAGTACCGACGATCGGTCCCCATTCTGGCATTGAAGTCATCAATAAGAACTAGATTCCCAGTCTTTGGGACCGACGAAAGGACAGAAGTTTTTGTAGAATGTGTCTTTACTGTCATCTAAATCGGTCATCGGCGATATGTAGACACTGATCAGGGTGACATTCTGGTATCTTCCCAATGGGATCTGGGCCGCCATTAGAGACTGTATACTCCTCCGCCTCTGAGAACATTGGATACGTGACAGGTAAGCATCAAGATTGGCTTGATGAGATGGACACAGAAATCATGTCCCTTATCAAGGAAAAAAACATGAGCTAACTAGAGCTCATCAAAGGGACACATCGTCTGAAGCCAAAAAGATGGCGTTCCAAACCATACGAAGATTGGTTCAATGAAAGCTCACGAACATGAAGGACACGTGGTTGGGAAACAAGGCAGATGAAATTCAGCTCTATACGGACAGATAGGACACACAACTTTTCTATGGCGTTTCAAAAACTGTTTATAGCCTTCAACCCTTGTATGCAGCTCCAATTCTGAATGCAGATGGCTTAGAACTGCTGACAGGCAAAGCGATAATACTGGAACGCTGGGCAGAACACTTTCGTACGGTCCTCAGCCAACCGTTTTCCGTCTGCGACGAGGCAATAGAACGCCTGCCTCAGACACTCCTGAACAATGAACTGGGCGTTCCTCCAAATATCAAGGAGGTCAGAGCAGCGATCAACCGACTTTCAAATGGGAAGGCTGCAGGTGTAGACCTAATACCGGCTGAGATCTACAAAGTAGGTAGGTGTCCTAACACAGAGATTATCTGAGTTGTACAGCCCAATATGGACCACTGAGACTGTCCCACAACACAATATGGACCACTTAGACTGTCCCAAAAGACAATATGGACCACTGAGACTGTCCCACAACACAATATGGACCACTGAGACTATTCCAAAAGACAATATGGACCACTGAGACTATTCCAAAAGACAATATGGACCACTGAAACTATTCCAAAAGACAATATGGATCACTGAGACTGGCACACAACACAATATGGACCACTGAGACTGGCCCACAACACAATATGGACCACTGAGACTGGCCCACAACACAATATGGACCACTGAGACTGTCCCAAAAGACAATATGGACCACTGAGACGGGCCCACAACACAATATGGACCACGGAGACTGTCCCACAACACAATATGGACCACTGAGACTGGCCCACAACACAATATGGACCACGGAGACTGTGCCACAACACAATATGGACCACTGAGACTGTCCCAAAAGACAATATGGATCACTGAGACTGGCACACAACACAATATGGACCACTGAGACTCTCCCAACACAATATGGACCACTGAGACTGGCCCACAACACAATATGGACCACTGAGACTGTCCCAAAAGACAATATCGTCAACTGACACTGGCCCACAACACAATATGGACCACTGAGACTGTCCCAACACAATATGGACCACTGAGACTGGCCCACAACACAATATGGACCACTGAGACTGTCCCACAACACAATATGGACTACTGAGACTTGCCCACAACACAATATGAATCACTGAGACTGTCACAACACAATATGGACCACTGAGACTCTCCCACACAATATGGACCACTGAGACTTGCCCACAACACAATATGAATCACTGAGACTGTCACAACACAATATGGACCACTGAGACTGTCCCACACAATATGGGCCACTGAGACTGGCCCACAACAGATATCAGAGTCAAGAACCAGCGCCTCCAATCAGTAGACAGCTTTACTTACCTTGGTAGTACTCTTTCCATGGAAACTACTATTGACTGCGAGGTCAGTAACAAAATCTCCAAGGCCAGTGCTGGCTTTGGGATGTTGCGCAACAGTGTTTGGAATCGGAGGTTCTTAATCTTGACACAAATCTCAAAGTCTACGGAGTTGTATGCCAGTGAAACGTACAGCAGGCATGCTAGAAAAATAAATCACTGCCCTACAATCTATCTCGGTAGATTGTTCAAAATACTCTATCCGGGTACCAGACACCGAAATCCTCATGATAGCGAATATGTCGAGCATCCACACACTATTGCATAAGACCCAGATCAGGTGGGTCGACCACGTCGTGCTCATGCCAGACAACCGCATCCCCAAACAACTAATGTGTGGTGAGCTGAAAGAAGCTCTGCTTCTGGTCGGTAGCCAAAAAAAAGCGCTTGAAGACTCTCTCAAAGTATTTCTGGCACGCTTCAATATCCATGTAAACTCATGGGAATCCCTCGCACAGGACCGCAATGCATGGCAAGGAACCACCATCAGAGGCACCTCCATTGCTGAAAAATACCGGGTCTCTGATGCACATAAAGAACTCACTTGGGAAAAAACATAACAACTGAAATGCACATGTCCAATTCTGACCTTAAATGCTACGTATGTAGAAGGGGATTGCGTGCCAGAAATGGACTATACAGCCACCTCTGGACTCACCAGTGAGGTGCATCACAACATGTTTAATTGCTGCTGTCATCGTCGCTTGCGATGTCCTGCTAGTATTATCATTTTTATAATGATGCGCCCAGATTTCGTCACATGTAATGAAGGGATCCAAAAAGGCATGCACATCCATGTTGAAACGTTCCTTCAATTCAATGCAGGCTTGAACTCTTCTCGGTTGGTCAAGAACGGAAAGCTGACGTGCACTAACCTTCCAAAAATACAAATGTTCATGAATAATAGTGTTCACTGCACCCAGAGAAACACTTGCCTCTTGTGCAGTTTCGTGACAGGTTATGTATCGAGTTTCCAGGATAAGACGTTCCACAATCTGGATATTCACAGGTAAGACTTGCCACCACGGTGGGATTATCACTCACGGATGTACGGTCTTCTCTAAAACGTTTATGTCATTCAAATGTCTTACTCCGACTGACTGTCTCATCACTGTATTATGATTGCAGTCTTCTGTAAATTTCCGCAGGTTTCACGCCTTCTCTCACAAGAAACTTCATCACAACACGCTGTGTCATGCAAGCACTCACTGTATTTTCCGCCAATTTCTCATTTGTCACGTCACTGGTCCATCGCAAGAAGGCCACCTGGCAGTAATAGGACACAAGTGCCCCTAATTAATGATAGTAGTTCCAGCACGCTATAACCCATTCAGGTTGAACTAAAATAAATGTCCGACTTAATTTGAACGCACTCCGTGTATATATATATATATATATTAGAGAGAGAGAAAGAAAGCAACAGAGCAGTGTTTCACCCGATGAAGCTCACATTCTCATACACAGCCATGGTTACTCACGCTTAACACTCACACTTTGAAAGGTTACAGTGAATTTCCATTTTCCTCGCCCAGGTACAACTCGAGAGATCACTGTGACACGGGATTGCCCATGCCTTATCGGGCAGACAACACCTAACGCAGTAATGTCAGTTCTGTATATATAATATCACGATTTCTGTTGTCCCAGCTAAAATTGTTCAAGTCCGCGTGTTCACCAGCAATTATATGCTGTTAAGAAACTATTTCTAAATCCAAGGTCTCGTTTCCACATCTCCCAACCAGAACAATTAGTAGTAGAAAACGTTACCCAATGAAAATGTCAGAACATTTCCAGGCAGAACCAAAATACCTAAATAAACACGAACAAAGTTTATATTTGGTGTAAATTATACTAAAATTATGGGCAACAATCAATGACTCAGAGATAGACTGAAAATTTGATGTGGTATGCTATTTGTAGCGTGCAGTACCTGGCCGTGTTTTACCTATTGATTTGCAAAGTACTCATGGCCTTGGGAAACGAGAGACATCTTAAACATATTCCCCTTATATGGGCAAGAAATACTATTAGATTGATTACATGTTAATACGAGGTGTATTATGTTTTTAATCTTCACATTTACGGATACTGATTTTTGGAATAATTCGAGAATTCTTCAAGAGTCTAACTGGCAGTGGTATTAGGATACATGGCTTTCATTACAAAGCTGACCGAATGGTTAACCTATATGAGTCTCACTGCAGTTTATCTGTAGTAAATTGGTACCTGATTGTTACAGATATGAGGGTCAAAGCAGCGAAGGGAACTGGCTGCTTATTCTCATAAAAGTTGAGAGCTGGTAATTCTTTCTTTAGTTCTGCCAGTCCTCGAGAATGATAAAGTGACAACGCTTAAAAGGTATTAGGCGAACTAATGGTCAAGAGAAGGGTAGTGATACAGTGGATACAGTCACAATAGGACATGCCAGAAAATGAAAGAGCGAATAAGTTAGAAAGGGACAATTCAACACGAAAAAAAGGGTAAACAATCCTCTTCCAGGAAAAGAGGACCCTTAGCCAAACCACAAGGAAAGTCGACCAAACTAGAGATAACTATCACTGCCTTGATTTAGCGATGCAAGTGATAATGATTCGGTCAAGAAAGTAACATAACAGATTGAGTGGCTACTTACACCCGCTAAAATTGACTCCATCACCAATGTGTACTTGACAAGCAGTACAGGCAAAGGCCGCCGTCCATCGTAGACGATGATGGCATAATTCATTTTGCTAGTGCTATAGTAAGGATTAACTACGCTAATTTTTTTCCTCATTCTCTCGTCTCGTGCCGCCCGACCCCAGTGGCAAGTCAAGGACAAGACGACTAGGGGCGACTATGAGATGCAGGGGACTCCGCATCAAGCACCCGTGATAAAGACGGCGGAGTCCGGAGTCGAACCGACACCACCTGATCACGAGGCCGACGGCTTAACCACTTCGCCACGGAATCCCCGCAGAATGAAGCAGTACAGACAGCCGATCATATCATACAGGACTGTTATATCTTTAGCCAATTGCGTACTTGCTCACGGAGACGAACCTTCGCAGGAAAGCTGTTTGGAAGCCTTGAAAAACTCTCCACAACAGAAACATTTATCCAGAGAACTGAACTTCACATGTATACATAATAAAAAATATGGCGAAAGAGAAGAAGAAGTCGAATTTGTTTTTTAACATGGCTCATTCGTCACCTGGAAACCTGATCTTGATTCTGGATTACATGTGAATTCTCGTCTGTTTTAGGTGTTTGGTACTCATGTTTGTTTACGTGGGTTTCCATTGATCACGTTTTTTTCTGTTTTATAATTTACATCTATTTAACAGTGAGTAGGTACATACTGAGTTCAAGTATTTGGGCAGTATTTTTTTAACTTAACTTAACGTCTTTATACTGGTTTAGAAGACTTTACAGAGGCTGTATACAACCAATTTCTTGGAGGGTGGATTAACCGGTGTGCGAGTCCATCTTAATAGACTCAAACATTAGAGCTAAGTAGACCCACATCCAGTTAGGCGCCATCTATAGCTGCTCTTAATAAAACAACTGGGGAAAGGTATAAATAACTTGGGTAGATTCCTAACTTGAATTGTGTCCGGGCAGCGGCCGTTAAGCCTTTTCTTTTCGATTTCCAACTGCCAAGAATTTTTAATGTGCTCTACACTGAACACGGGAGTCCGATCTCACTACCCAGAGACCATGGAAATTTTTACTAGAAGATCCACGTGAAACAAATCCCGATCTCCACCGTGATTTGAACCTCCGACCCCCGGCATCCGAGACGGACACCTTACCTGGAGACCATTGAAACCGCAGAATCGACTAGGAAATTGAGACTAAGTGTCAGAAACCATCTGATGTAACATATCAGCTGTCACCACTGCCTAGGCAACCGAGCACTAGTTAGGAAACAAAGCAACAGCTGATAAGCAGTATATTTATGCTGACTCTGTGTAACATTGTCAAACATGGCCTCTGTCCAGGGTGCGTGAGAGCAGAATTTCGAAGTGTGAAATGAAGTGTTGGAGGAAGGTAATGATTACCGTAATCGTTGTTACCAGGAAAGACAGAATGCGAAACGACAACGTTCGTAGTACGGTCTTCACGATGGCTTGTGCCGAATAAATTTCAGGCACAAAATAAGTTGGTTTGGTCATCTCATGAGAATGCACCCACATCAACTTTCACTGATGGCTTACATCGCTGGTAGATCTGGCTGCAGGGCAAGCGGCGGCCGGGAGCAGGTTTATATATGGCTGTATAGTGATTGTGCAGCGACAAGGGCTTACATTTCACGATGCAACACACTTAACGCAGGATAGACGACGTAAGCTCCCCCCGACGCTCAACCGTATAAGTGTAAAGAAAACTAACTGATAGATTTTGGACGAATTCACTAACGCGTTATCATTAACGCAGTGCCTGTGTGTGCTATCACCTTGATTTATCTATTTGCTAGGGGGTCTCGTTGTCGATGTGGTCAAGCTGTTTGCCTCATGTTCAGTCGGTCGGGGTTCGATTTCGAGCTGCAACGGTCGATGCATGATGTCAATTATTTCCGGAGATCCCTGGGTTCATCGCTGGAGCTACGGAGTTCGTGCTTTGTGCGATGCTCTCGACAGATGGGGTACCCATCTGCCGAGAGAGACAGAGCTAAAATTGGGAAAAACCCCGAGGCAATGAAGTTGAGCCGCCGATTAACGTTTTTTTTAAAAGTTATCTATTTGCTGGGGTACCCGACGTTTCCCTGGAAATTATGAAAGTAGTTTACTGTTTAAGCCCTCTCCTTTACGTCATATTACTATTTCACTCAGAACCTGCTGAGCTATTCTCCCAAGACTTCCCATCTCAACCACGCCCTAACCGCCCAACCCTCCACCATCTCTTCCCCAACCAACCTCCACCATTTCCTAATAAGTGTGCAATACTTTAAATTAAAATTGTGTCTAGAAGAAACGCCAAAAACTTACATGCTAAGGTGGAAAGTGTATTGATTCGGAATCGGTTTCTCTGTAACTTGAACAAATTATAAACTCACATGGTTCCTCACGAATGTGCAATTTGGTGAAGCAAAATTGGTTATGAAGTAACCTTTTTAATATTTTGTTTATATTTAACTATTTATATATATATATATATATATATATATATATATATATATATATATATATATATATATATATATTAAATGCGCGTGGTATTTCAAATGAATATAATATATTTTGTTTGTTTCTTTCTGGGCATGTAGCGCTCTAAAATAACGCGTTTTCCATCCCAAATGTCGGAAGATTGCGTCTCCACGTATGGAAAGCAAAGGCAACCTACCGTACTGCCCACTTGCAAAGAAACTTATAACAGCCAAATAGGTTGCGGTTGTCAGAAGCCACGTTCTGTGAAGGACATGCTACTTACCAATCCCAAAAGAGCGATAGCATAACCAAGCTGCCATGGCACCCACCTTGCAGACGCTTTGTAGTTCTGTAGCACATCATGGATGACGTTGTATGCTGAACCTTGACTTATGTCCAGATGTGCGACAATTTCATTCTCAGTCAATAGACGTTTTTCCTTTACGAGGTGGTTAACGGCTGCAGTCGACTCTGGGGTTACTAATAGGTGTGCCAAACCCGGTCGTTAACAGTCTCAAGCCGTTTTGGAACTTCCTAATCCACTCACACAATTGCTTAGTGAAAGGCATGCATCACCGTACTGGACCTGTCTTTACCAATAAATTTCTATAGGTTTCACATTTTCGCTGCTCAGAAAACGGATAACAGAATTATGCACTACTTTGGTGAATATCAAAAGTGGTGCGGTCATATTTTAACTGCAATTATGGTGTCTTGTTCATCGTCTGTGTCGTAACAGCTCGTACAGGACACTTTTGACGTCCTTAGCAACAATATTAACAAGCTACAATACAAAGGCATGGCTTTTCTCATGTCTATCTCATGTTTAAGTCTTTCATGTGAAGCCTCCTCGTACCCGCTCAGCAGCTTGTTCGCTTAAATCACATGTGTACAGTAGTGAAGCAGACAGTCGAAGGATGTACAAATGTCTGTTCAGTCGGATTTGCTCTGTCCTGAGAAGAAGAATGGTGATCTGTCCCTGTGGGTCAAAGCTAAGTTAGTTGTCATTTGGTTAGATGTTCTCTCCTGCCATTTTGGATAACTCTTTTTCTCAAAGTACAAGATTTCATTGTTTTCGTGTTCAGAATCTCTCTTTGTAAACCCATCTCCATTCTCGTTCCCCGGTACATTACAATGAGATGGTAGCAAACAAATTATAGGCTGTTATGTTAAGACTCACCAACAGATCAAAACCGGACAAAACAGAGACTATGATTCTCAGTAGAGTACCTGGGCCACTAAAGATAAGTGTAAATGATATTGCTTTTCAACAGGCCCATGAGTTCGAGTATTTGGGAAGTATTTATTCGGCAGAAGGCAAGATCGACAAGAAAGATGAGACTAGGTGTCAAAAAGCCTCTGCTTTGACCACTGCTTAAACACCCGACCATTAGTTTGGCAACAAACCAACAGCTGATAAACAGTATATTTATGCCGACTGTGCGCCGAGAGGAAGGTGGATTTTTGACATTAAAGTGATTATGCAGAGACATGGGCTCACATTGACCGGCGCAACGCACTTGGCGCAGGAAAGGCGACTTAAGCTCCCCATGGCGCTAAACGGCACAAATGGAAAACTAACTAACTAATGAACTACCGACATATCATCGTCATCATTATTATTATCTATCATCATCCTCAGCTTCTATTCACTTGTCGTTGTTGTTGACGTAGGGAGGTGTAGTTTTATTTCGTGTGCCAGATGTAACGCACTTGTTTCTTCAGCGTGTCACTAACACTTTCCTTCCATCTTATTCTTAATCTCCCTCATGCTCTGCAATTCTGATGTCTGGTGCTGTAGATCTGGTAACTTTTTTACCATTCTTGTCAGGTGTTTTTATTCTGCACCTTTTGTCTAATTTCTTCGTTTCGTTCTTTGCCAAGTCTAGTGACCCCATCAGTTTTTTCTCAAACACCCCAAGTACCCAGTGTAATCCAGCCAATGGTGAAGGGTGTGCATGCTGGTGGTTTCCATCGCCCTCTGATTGCAGGCACTCCTGCTCTCCCCCTCATAGGCGCTCACCTTCTTAATCTATGTCTTATTTTTTTTGTATTTTAATGTTGCAATCTGTCGATAACCGCTTCACTGATTCCATCATCCTTCAAGGGGAAGTCATTGAGTGACTTGAAGATGTCACTCCTTTAATCTATATTTCATTTTTTTTTCATTCTTAATCGAATCCATACTGTCTTGTGTTATAGCTTAGTCATATAAGTAGATTTCGAGGTATTGTTGTCAGCTGGTCGAGCGGTTTCGACATAAGTCTTTGACAACAATGATACACGTTTAAATCTTGGGTAAGACAAAGATTTTACTTTTCTATTGGATGTAAAATAAAAACACGACGTGCACAGTTCGTGACGACTCTATGGATAAACTACATTTATTCCTCAGGATTACAATCCCTATATCCAGATCTCAGCAATGGTAGTATGCAACGTAGTGATGGTTGTGGATAGTAGTAATTCATATATTCAAAACCTATAATTCTGCCGGTTCATGTTATACATTGTGTTGTTATTGTTATTATTTTCCTACATTTGTTCCGAAAAGAACGTTATGCCGTAGGTTTCATCAAGGCTTTCCCTTTCGGCCCGACACATCGAGTTCACCTGGCTTTTTAATGTATTGGGCTTCCATTCCCATTGCCGATTCAATTCTTTTAGTCAGATTACACTGGGGCAGTAGGATAAAAGCTAATGGTCAGGAACTCGAAGTGGTTGACCGTTTAAAATATCTTGGCTCCATTGTCAGTGATAAAGGATCAAAATGTGAGTTGTTGGTCAGAATAGCACAGACATTAGCGGCGCGTGCACGGCTTAACAAAATCTGGCAAGATAAACGGTTAGCACTATGCACGAAAGTCAGATTAATGCGTACACTGGTCCTGTCAATATTCCTATATGCTTGTGAGACATGGATAGTTACAGCTGACATTCAACGAAGGATACAGGCCTTGGAGATGAGATGTTTCCGAAAACTGTTAAACGTCACGTACAAAGATCGAGTTACAAATGAGGAAATATGAGATAAAATTACAACAGCAATAGAGCCTTTTGAAGACCTTTTGGCAACTGTCAACAGAACGAAACTCGTTTGGTACGATCACATATCGAGATCAAATGGTCTTGCATATATAATCCTCCACGGAAACATGCAAGGCAGACGACGAAGAGGCCGTCCCAAAAATATATGGGAGGACAACATAAAAGAATAGACCAATCTCCGACCAGAAGAGGCACAGACAGCGGCCGCAGATAGAGAAGGGTGGCGTGGTGTTGTGAGGATGTCTCCATGTGTGCCCCAACGACCTCACCGGTTACGGGATGAACTGACCTGACCTGACACTGGGACACGGATTAGGGGTTGTGTAGCTAATTATGCGCTGACTGATGCTGGCTCATTGACTTGTTGTACTGTATGTCAAATCTCTACACTCACTACGTAAACTCTCTGTAGGCTCCTCAGGATAATAATCATAATGTCCGCTTAGGCGCCTGAGGTCCGATACGTCGGTGGGGGCCACATCCCACGACCCACTGCTTCGGCGTAGCTCCAGGCTTCGTCCAGAGCGGAGGTGGAGGTTGATATCTGCAAGTCATATTGTGTGGGGATAGCCTCTTCTGCGCCTCCAGCTGGTCGGAGATCAGGGGTCCAATCTCACTACTCAGAGAACAGGGGTCCGATCTCACTACTCAGAGATCAGGGTCCGATCTCACTACTCAGAGAACAGGGGTTCGATCTCACTACCCAGAGATCAGGGGTCCGATCTCACTACTCAAAGAACAGGGGTCCGATCTCACTACCCATATAGCAGGGGTCCGATCTCAATACTCAGAGATCAGGGGTCCGATCTCACTACCCAGAGATCAGGGGTCCGATCTCACTACTCAGAGAACAGGGGTTCGATCGCACTACCCAGAGATCAGGGGTCCGATCTCACTACTCAGAGAACAGGGGTCCGATCTCACTACCCAGATAGCAGGGGTCCGATCTCACTACCCAGAGATCAGGGGTCCGATCTCACTACCCAGAGATTAGGGGTCCGATCTCATTACTCAGAGATCAGGGGTACGATCTCACTACCCAGAGATCAGGGGTCCGATCTCATTACTCAGAGATCAGGGGTCCGATCTCACTACCCAGAGATCAGGGGTCCGATCTCACTACTCAGAGAACAGGGGTCCGATCTCACTACCCAGAGATCAGGGGTCCGATCTCACTACCCAGAGATCAGGGGTCCGATCTCACTACTCAGAGATCAGGGGTCCGATCTCACTACCCAGAGATCAGGGGTCTGATCTCACTACTCAGAGATCAGGGGTCCGATCTCACTACCCAGAGATCAGGGGTCCGATCTCACTACTCAGAGATCAGGGGTCCGATCTCACTACTCAGAGAACAGGGGTCCGATCTCACTACCCAGAGATCAGGGGAATTGGGGGAATTTTACCAGAAGATATGCAGGAAAATATCCCGGTCTCCACGGTAATTCGAATCCACGACCTCCGGCATCCAAGGCCTTACCTCGAGACCAATGAGCCTCTTATGTATCTTAACACAAAGCAATATCTTAACAAAGTGAAGACAGTAGCTCATACGTATGTAATTATCTGTAATTACTAACACGCGGTGTGGATAATTGCAGATCTGAGAATCGAAATCTTGATACGAAACGAGGGATAAAAATATTTGCTAATGATGGGTTCCCTGCTCCATATTGAATAAACGACTTCTATTTTAAACATGATATTTCGATCGACATTCTGATGACGCGGGAGAATATTGATCGCTAATTCCAAGGTCATGCTGGCGTCATGCTTACAGTGAGTGGTGTCGGCTGTAGAGGAGACGATGTAAGTATCGAACTATACGGGGGTTACAATGGATAAAAGCAGGGTCAATATGTTATAGGGATTGTGTAGTCTAAATATAGAACATGCATGAACGGATCATGACATAAGCAAGTGACATGAGTTTTTGACTAGCGTTTTTCTAAGGTTTGTGAGAAGTTTCACCCCCACAGCTCACACATTGTACACGTGGTAAGAAAGTTTCCACTCAGTTTTGAACGTTCACCTGGAAAGGGCTCGTCCCGTGTGTATTGTGCTGTTTTTGTTCTAATCTGCTTGTATTTCACCATCAAACACGGACTAAATATTTCATGGACATTTCTTACAGGATAGCGTGGGAGTTTTGTTTCTAGAGATTAGTTAGTCTGAGAGAACAAAATTAATAAACTAAAAAAAAAAGTTACTATGTTGATTTAAAATGATACCACGTCACTCCAGGCAAACTCACAGGTGCTTACTCCGTTTCAGCAGATGTGGTTGGCGTGACTGCGGTTGCTGATTGTTCATGTAGCTCGCTAGTTGTACAGCTTATTTATCCGTTCTAGTTAAAGATTCTTGATAAATATAAATGATTTAGACAATGATATCGGATCCATGATTGTAAAACTCACGGATGATACAGAACTATGCAGGTGTGTCTCATCTACAACGGTGTTATATGTATTGACATCAGATTGAGATAGTATCCAGGAAGATCTGAGAGAACTGGCAGATGGAGTTTAATGGGTAGATCCTAAATGGAACATAGTTACGGGTGGGGGGGGGGGGGGGAGAGAGAACAATATTAGAAAGATAGAAAAGGAAAGGGACCTATGGGTTATAATAGATCATTTATTTAAGGTGAGTGAGCAAGTAGCAGTGAAAAAGTGAATGTAATGTTAGGTATGATAAAAAGAAACATTAAACATAGAGGCAAAGAAATGTTAGTCAAATTGTATAAAGCTTTAGAAAGACCTAGATTTAAGTACTGTGTACAGGTTTGGAGTCCTTATCGTAGAGGAGATGCTGGAAAGGATACAAAGAAGAGCGACAAAACTGACAGTAAGATTCCGGAATAATAGTTACGAGGAAAGACTACGAAAAACCGGCCTACAGTGTCTAGAAAAGAGACTAATTTGAGGTGACTTAATACAGGTTTATAGGATAATCAACTTAAAGAATAAATTACACTATAACAACACACGTCTACAGGAACAAGAGGGCACAGCTACAAATTAAATAGAAAAAGGTCCAGTTTAGACATTGGAAAATTTTTATTTTTTTGGTCAGAGAGTGGTGAATACTTAAAATTTGTCACAATTTGCCATTTGTTTAGAATTTACCACAGGAAAAAGTTGATGCAGGGTCAATTAATGTATACAAGCATAGATTGGAACAACATAGCTATTTTTAAATCCAGTAAAATAGAAGAAACTGGTTGGATTCAGACTTTTCAGAGTGATGGAAACCAGTGTAAAGAAGTTAAGTTAAGTTAAAAGCCCGTCTCAGCTCGATGTAGATCAATTTCAAACAAATATAATTAACTAACTATTGCTTTCACTTTAGAAATGAATTAAAGATGATAGTGGGATTCCAGAATTAAAGTTATGTGGAATGACCGGCCTACAGTGTCTAGAAGAATTCGAGGTGACTTAACAGGTTTATAAGATGATAAGAGGAATGGACTATAACAAGTTTTTAAAAATACAGCCACCCACAAAAACACGAGGGCATAGCTACAAGCTGACTAAAGAGATGGTCCAGATTAGTTATTAGGAAATATTTGTTTAGTTAGAGAATGGTGTCTGCTTGGAATGCATTGCCCGGGAAGGTAGTGGAGGCAGGGACAGTTAATGCATTTAAGAATAAACTGGATGCGCATAGCTTTAGAGCAAGATGATGTAAATGTAACTGGTTGTATACAGACTCTTCAGGGTCTTCTAAACCAGTATAAAGACGTTAAGTTAAGTTAAGTTAAGTTAAAGTGTAAACAATATGTGAATTGTTCTGACCTTTCTGCAAGAATGTTTAGATTTGCTTCCCTTTCGCCGCATTTCTTCATAGTAGCAACATCGCTTCCATTTCAGTTGTCTGCTATTGTTACTCAGGTTCGGGTGCCAGGGACAAAGCGTCTAACTCTGAAATTCATTACAAGACTTAGATCTTAAGCACCCTTACGCTTCTGTAAAAAGTTCATATAAGACGGACGGGACATGTTGTTCGCATGTCCGATGAGCGCATCTCAAAACAGATGATGTACGAAACAGGAGCTCAGAACAGGCAGACGTCATTGGGAGGACAGATTAAACGCTACAGAGATTTCTTGAAAGTGTCTATGACATGCCTCTACATTGATGTCACCTGCTGGGAATTGGTTGCGCTGAAACATATCACCTGGTGCGCTAGCATCCCCAAAGGTGCTCAGATCGCATAGTGAAACCCATCACGAAGGCTCAGAGTGAGCGTGCGCCAGAATAAAAGCAGAACGCACGACGATTCTACAGACGCCTCCTCCCATGAACCTCCCGGTACAGCAAAGTCTGCCCGGAAGGATTAACCTTTATAGCCATAAAAGAGCATATCTCGTAGCATAAGTCGGATCCTGTCGTTATCTTCACTTAGCCATAGAC
>JAVGWX010000018.1:47503953-47541453 GCA_036924085.1 Ariolimax columbianus
TTGACACTCACTCAGTTGCCCCAGATAGACTAAATATTTTGTGCACCAATTGTTCTTGGATCTCAAAGGTTTTTTTAATTGTTTCTTCAAACAAATTGAAATTACAGTATTGCAGACTTATTATCATGAAGAAACAAAAATCTTCTAATGCTAAAAAAAAAAAAAAAAAGAGACGATTGAGTCAATCACTCCGAATTTTGTGAGTCGGTGATTTTGTGCAAGACAAAGAGAATAGTAGTGAAATGTGAATCGAGAGACTAAGTGTCAATATTATACATTTGAGAAAAATCAAGGATTCTCACCTATTTTATATTGTTTAGCAATGTTCAGCTGTATCTCGCCCTCAACCGAGGAACAAATCATGAAAACTTGGAGTGATGTGTTTACAAATTGTAAACCCTACATATATAAGTACAGCAGATTAAGAACCAATTGTATGACCCATGCTACCTCAGTTAGTAGTGCACAATTTAGAAATCCTTATCTCACTGGTTCGAATGTATTTTTGGGCTTTAAATGAGGTATGATAAAAAAACGTTTCATTAACACAAATATTGTAAATGGCATCTAAAACGTGCGTTATTATTGACGGGTTATTGCTGGTTAATAGGGAAAAAAACTAATGAAAAACATGTAAAAGTTGATTAAGGTTGAGTTTAATCAAAATTTTAAAATGGGTATGGTCAGATACCGCACCGAGACGAGAACACAAAGAAAACGTACGTTACGACCAATAGGCCTTCATCAAGGACAACAAATAACAATACTGAACTAACAAATCAACATATAAG
The DNA here is from genome assembly GCA_036924085.1 of Ariolimax columbianus. Classification (NCBI taxonomy): domain Eukaryota; kingdom Metazoa; phylum Mollusca; class Gastropoda; order Stylommatophora; family Arionidae; genus Ariolimax; species Ariolimax columbianus. The sequence continues at coordinate 47,504,745 of JAVGWX010000018.1, forward strand.
GGTATACATTAGTGCTGGTTATTCATAGTTTCTCGATTAAACGAGTTCATTGTTTTCATTTGTCCAGTCCATGGTGGAGCCAGGTTTATGTTGAAACGTCGGTACACGTTCGTTATTGATCTCAAAAAAGAAAACGTTGGTCTGTATTTCACACGCTGTTGTTATTTGGGTTTTACTGCGAGGAGCGCTTGGCCGAATGGTTTGGAGGCCTTGTCTGCCGACAAGGAGAGCAGCGATTCGAATCCCCGGTATGGCATATGTTGTTTTCCTGTTGGGGGTGAAATAAACAAACATAGCAAGCACACGACGTGGCCACAGCAGTAGCGAAGCGGTCTGTAGTCCTCAGCCTTTAAAACCTCTCGACTACCCATTGCAGTTCCTCATATTTTTTAAATGTTTTACGGCTACAAATATGAGGAAATACAAGATAGAATTACAACAGCAGTAGGGTCTTTTGGAGACCTCTTGGCAACTGTCAAAAGAAGGAAACACGCTGGTGCGGTCACATATCGAGATCAAATGGTCTTGCAAATACGATCCTCCGCGGAAAGGTGCAAGGTAGACGACGAAGAGGCCGGTCCGAAAAGAGGTGGGAGGACAACATAAAAGAATGGACCAATCTCCGACCAGAAGAGGCACAGGCAGCGGTCGCTGACAGAGAAGGGTGGCGTGTGGTTGTGAGGATGTCTTCATGTGAGCACCAACGACCTCACCTGTTACGAGATGACCTGACCTGACCTATGTAAAATGCGCTTCTTGTTATTTTATATTTTTGTTTTAATAGTTCTTTTTTGTGCATTTATAATGTTTGCTACTCATTCGTTTATTTAGTTGTAACTTGAAGTACAGAAGTCTTCTTTTATTTTTCGTGACAAATAGATCTACAGCTGCGATTGCTAAACGGTCGTTCGAGAGTTACTGTTAACTCGTGACATCAGTTCGTGATACAAATTTTTTCCATAAAAATTTGCCCAACATTATTGGCAAAACTGCGTACACTAAATCGAATTGACAGTTCGATGGGAATTTGCCATATCATGTCTTTGCTTTGAAAGAAACAAACGTTGAATAATTCTCCATACGATAAATGATAAAAATGCTGTACCCTGGTTGGTAGGTAAGTAGGTAGGTCGGATGAGAATTTACAATTTTGAAGTAGCTCGCAGACTTATTCAGTTTGGCGACCACTGATCTACAAAATATGGGTAGCTAGTTCCATGCACAGCCCTCCTTAGTTGCCTCTTACAGCATGCCTGGCAAGTCACAGCTTAACTATTCTTAGTTCCCCATCGCGGTCTCGGTAACACACGTGAGAGTTATTATTACTAAACATCTTAAATACGAATACAACTTTTCAGCTGTGCTCCGTTTATTAAAGATAATATCTATTTACTTTGTTACTGTTTCAGGATAAACCATACGATTTTGTTATATTTGTAAATATGTTACAAATCGTGACAAGTGTGAGCTTGTACGGAGTTTATGTATTGAATTATTTGTATTATGAGACATTCTTAGTAGATAATGGTAAAAATAAGTAAAGAGTCAGTTACTTTCCAAACTTGCCTTGGGTGCAATTTGTTTAGGCTGAGTCGACCACAGAGACGATTGCGATCGAAACAATATGCCAGATCAAATGGTTATCGAACCTAGATCTCCCAAGATGCTTAGCTGCGCAAGAGCTGCAGTGGTCAGCGACTCATAGCTGACTGCTAGCGTCAGGGCCAGCGAACCATAGCTGCCAAGACCCTTCTACACCTCCACGCGGCGATCCTGGATAACAGGCTGCAGCAGGGCAGACTGGCTAAGGAGAAGGGATCGAAGAGGGGAATGCTAACCCGGTACTCAAAAAATGCTTGCTGAAGTCGGATGTGTTGGACCGAAAGGTGCAAATATCTCAGCCAAGCTGTAAACTACTACACAACGCATTCCGTTCTCTGGACTACATTCTGCTACTTAAGCCCTTTCAGTGTTTGGTAGTGGGAGATTGAGAAACGAACGAAGAAGAAGAAGAAGAAGAAGAAGAACCTAGATCTCCGTGCTGGACAGCCAGTTCACTAGCCACTGCACCACGACGACTCCTGGTAAGATAAGACGTCGCTTCAAAATCTGACACCAATATATCCGAAGTTTAATCAATCAATAAAAGCCAGTTGGTCCTCTCGATGCATAGGCCATTGACAACATCCTGCTAGCGTGCACGGTCCTCGGCTGATCTTTATGCATCTCTCATAGGCCATTGACAACATCCTGCTAGCGTGCACGGTCATCGGCTGATCTTTATGCATCTCTCATAGGCCATTGACAACATCCTGCTAGCGTGTACGGTCCTCGGCTGATCTGTATGCATCTCTCATAGGCCATTGACAACATCCTGCTAGCGTGTACGGTCCTCGGCTGATCTGTATGCATCTCTCATAGGCCATTGACAACATCCTGCTAGCGTGTACGGTCCTCGGCTGATCTTTATGCATCTCTCATAGGCCATAGACAACATCCTGCTAGCGTGTACGGTCCTCGGCTGATCTTTATGCATCTCTCATGGGCCATTGACAACATCCTGCTAGCGTGCACGGTCCTCGGCTGATCTTTATGCATCTCTCATAGGCCATTGACAACATCCTGCTAGCGTGCACGGTCCTCGGCTGATCTTTATGCATCTCTCATAGGCCATAGACAACATCCTGCTAGCGTGCACGGTCCTCGGCTGATCTTTATGGATCTCTCATAGGCCATAGACAACATCCTGCTAGCGTGCACGGTCCTCGGCTGATCTTTATGCATCTCTTATAGGCCATAGACAACATCCCGTCAGAATACACGGTCCAACGGCTGCTTATTCTACCACTCTCCGGATGTAGTAATTTAATCTGAGTTCCATCTCCCATTTTTTTCTTAATGTATTTGTGGGTCTAACTCTCTTTTACTTCTCTTGAGGATTCCATGTAAGAGCCTGTCTGGCTATATTTTACGGTGCCTTCTGCGCCCTCAGGGTGAGACCCTTCAATTGCACTTTTGGTTGGGCTGGCTTCTGAGAACGCACAAACCTAGCATAGGTACATGCATATGCACACATACACCCAAGCACTGGTTTATGCGTCTTAATATCGCCCAAATTGACTACGATCTATGGTGGAATAGGCGCGTCTCCGCCAGTTAGAAACTTGTGAGGCAAACACGTAAAATTAAACAAAATAAAATAATAATACCAGTTCTTTGTTCTTATATTGATGTCTTTATTATCAAATCTTTTCCCAACAAGAATAAGAAAGGTGAGAGAAGACATCCTTGTCTTACCCCTGTTTGTACCCAGAAGCTGTTAATCAGTGCTCATTCGTGTACTAACATTTACATCACAATACACTGAAACTGTCATTTCTGTGATTTTGTCTTCACGTGGCAGAAATAGAGCTTATTCGTTCTTGCAATTAATTTTCGGTCATAAATACACTCACGTGATGTGGCTGGCTGACATCTACCACCTATTCGACCCGCATCCTACGTGGCACTTTGCGTCATACTGGACACAAGTAACTAGATATTGCTCATACGACGGAATTAGATTTAGGTCAAGTGGCCTGCTAAGCAAGTAACCTCTTTAATCATAAATTAACTCATAGTTCTTGTGACAATACTATAAAATGACATTAATTAAATAATACATCCTCTCAATGTTTCTGAGACGCAATAAATAATTAACCCTGTATAGTCCAGCTTTAATTTATATTGGGGACGGCGTGGGATAACTTGAGTTAAGTGACACTGCTCACAACCCGAAGGTACTGGGTTCGATCGCCATCACAGCTCCGGCCATTATCTTGAGAAAGTAAACCCTTTGAAAATACAGGAGGCAGCAGAACCTTACATAAAATAAATGCCGAAGTCGGATGCACTGAGCTGACAGGCGCAAAATAAAAACCATATTGCAATGCACACGCCTTGCGCAAATAGAAAAATGACGCGAACGCAAACAGAAACAAAAACAAACAAAAACAACAACAAAAAACTGTCATACGACATTTTTCCCATTACTGTGGTAGTCGAGGGGTTTTTAAAGATTAGGACTACAGACCGCTTCGCCACTGCTGTCGCCACGTCGTGTGTTGGCTTTGATTGTTTATTTCACCCCCATACCGGGTATTCGAACCGCTACCCTCCTTGTCGGCAGGCATGCCTCGAAAAAATTCGGGTACGCGCTCCTCCCATTCGGCCACGCGCTCCTAAAAAATTAAAAAAATTGTTAAAAATTACATGATTCGTGTCTTAACCCTTCACAATCCAGTCTAATTGATTATATTCGTGTTTTAACTCTTTACAGACCAGTCTAATTGATTATATTCGTGTTTTAACCCTTCACAATCCAGTCTAATTGTAGTCTAAATAGAAAACAATAGCATCATCATTAGTCAAAACAACCACAATAACAGACATAACAATAGCTCAATGTTAACAATAATAACAAAAGCAATTACAACAACAATAACACAGCAATAGTAATAACAACAAGAATTCCAATAATATCCACAACTATAGCAGCAATAACAACACCCGCAACAGTAACAATAATAACAATAAGAAGAACACCAGAACATCAATAACAACAACAATAACGACAACGACAATAATAACAACAATTAAAACAATAACAATGGCAACAACAGGGAGCATTTACATTTGTTTGAGGCTGTTTTCCTATCCCTTGGCTGTACCCAACCTTCCTACAAGGGAGCAGTTTAGCTTGAGAAGGTGTATCTTCTAGTAGTGCTTCTCGTACTGAACTATTCATCCTTTCCTTTGGTACACAACATAATGTAAGGTCGATTTTGGTGATCAAATGGAAAGGACAAAGGAAGATTTAGTCATACAGTGGATTCTTACCCACTCTGGAATCCTTGGAAACGAGAAAGCTGATGAACTCGCAGCAACCGGAAGTGGCAGCAGGCAGACTCGCCTTCCACAGAGCTATAAATAAGAAAAGACACTCACCAAACGATCCATGAGGACAGAACGGAGAAACCAGCACAAAGACACTCACCAAACGATCTATGAGAACAGAACGGAGAAACCAGCACAAAGACACTCACCAAACGATCCATGAGAACAGAACGGAGAAACCAGCACAAAGACACTCACCAAACGATCCATGAGAACAGAACGGAGAAACCAGCACAAAGACACTCACCAAACGATCTATGAGAACAGAACGGAGAAACCAGCACAAAGACACTCACCAAACGATCCATGAGGACAGAACAGAGAAACCAGCACAAAGACACTCACCAAACGATCCACGAGAACAGAACGGAGAAACCAGCACAAAGAATACAAGCCAGAAAATGACAGCATAGACAAACTTGGCCGAGATTGTCAAACAACGATCTTCAGACTCAGAACGGACATTGCAAACTCAAGACCCACATCCACAGAATGAGTTTCAGAGACACCACCACGTGTGATTGTGGGGCACCCAAGAAAACACAAAAACGTATCCTGCAAATTATACAGATTCTAATGATACAGACCCTAATTATACAGATCCTAATTATAAAGATCCTAATTATACAGATCCTAATTATACAGATCCTAATTATACAGATCCTAATTATACAAATCCTAATTATACAGACCCTAATTATACAGATCCTAATTATACAGACCCTAATTATACAGATCCTAATTATACAGATTCTAATTATACAGACCCTAAATTATACATATCCTAATTATACAGATCCTAATTATACAGATCCTAATTATACAGACCCTAATTATACAGATCCTAATTATACAGATCCTAATTATACAGATCCTAATTATACAGACCATACAGAATTAGTCTAGTCCGGGGTAGCGACCATGCTGGAAAAAGCTGTCGGGGACAGGCGGAGACATGACACGCACAGTCACCTTCGTGCACCTCGCAGGGCTAGAAACATGGCGTCAGTTTATCAAAGAAGTAGAAAGAGGCGATGAAACAAATATTTAAATGACTCTGAGAAGCAGTCACTGTGTGGAATATCAAAACAATAATCACAGACCAGGTCATAATTGATGGGGAAACTATGCAGAGCGATGTGAAACTATATATAAAACGGTATGAAACTATATGAAGAGTAGTATGAAACTATATGTAAAGCGGTATGAAATTATATGCAGAGTGGTACGAAACTATAGGCAGAGTAGTATGAAACTATATGCAGAGTGGTACGAAACAATATGCACAGTAATATGAAACTATATGCAGAGTGGTACGAAACTATATGCAGAGTGGTATGAAATTATATGCAGACCAGTATGAAACTATATGCACAGTAGTATGAAACTATATGCAGAGTGGTATGAAACTATATGCAGAGTGGTATGAAATTATATGCAGACCAGTATGAAACTATATGCAGAGTAGTATGAAACTATCTGCAGAGTGATATGAAACTATATGTAGAGTAGTATGAAACTATTTGCAGAGCGATATGAAAGTATATCTAAAGTGGTATGAAACTATATGCAGAGTAGTATGAAACTATGTGCAGAGTAGTATGAAACTATATGCAGAGTAGTATGAAACTATATGCAGAAGGGTATGAAACTATATGCAAAGTAGTAAGAAACCATGTGCAGAACAGTATAAAACTATATGTAGAGTAGTATAAAACTATGTGTAGAGTAGTATAAAACTATATGCAGAGTGGTATGAAACTATATGCAGAGTGGTATGAAACTATATGCAGAGCAATACAACGAAAAGCAAGCTGATGGTCAGAAATCCCCCCCCCCCCCCCCTTTCCACTTTGCCTCATTGAAGCAAGTGTCTTTGTCCCTTCTGCTCACTGCCACTATGCTGCGATGAGGGGAGGGGTGGGGGAACAGAGGCACTTGGATCATTTAATCCAAAGTGAAGTCGTGTCTTTGCCAGTTTTATGTTGTTTTCGCTGTTGTTTTTGCTGTTATTTTTGCTGCTGTTTTTGCTGTTATTTAACTGTTAAACTTGGAGATTGAACGTAGAATCTTTCTTTTTTTAAAATTAATTCTTCGTTTGGGTTGCCAGGCTGGTCTTTTATCCATTGCGCAAGTTTGAAATAGAGATGACACAATTCAATGAGTTGTGTATCTACTAGCTATCCTATATTTCATTGCCCATTGCACTTTTTTAGAACATTTGAGAACTTTGCAGGTTTTTTTAGAACATTAGAGGATGTTGTTGCTTTTAGACTATTTGTGAATTTTGCTGTTCTTTTAGAACATTGCAGAATGTTGCAGTTTTTTAGGACATCGCAGAACTTTGCTGGTTTTAGGACATTGGTGAACATTACAGTTTTTAGGACAATGGTGAACTTTGCTATTTTTAATACATTGGTGAACTTTGCTATTTTTAGGACAAATTGGTGAACTTTGCTATTTTTAGGACATTTGTTACCTTTTCTAGTTTTAGGGCATTGGTGAACTTTGCTATTTTTAGGACATTGGTGAACCTTGCTATTTTTAGGACATTGGTCAACTTTGCTATTGTTAGGACATTGGTGAACTTTGCTATTTTTAGGACATTGGTGAATTTTGCTATTTTTAGGACATTGATGAACATTGCAGTTTTTTAGGATATTGGTGAACTTTGCAGATTTTTAAGACATTGAAGAATATTGCTACTTAGGTTAATCTGAGTGCCAGTATCTTTCTTTAGATATATTCAATTTTAAATTGAGAATGAGCGAAGAAGAAGAAGAAGTCGATGAGGTAGAGGAAAACAATTGATAATACCCTTTACCTTTACCCTTAAAGAGATCACATGCAAGTGACGAAGCGCAAGAATTGCGCATACCAGTCATAATTGGTTCTAGTTTTGCATCTGAACTAGTCTGAAAGCTAAGGTCAACTGATATCCGAGAATTTGTCGAGCGTACAGTCATTGAAAGCGACCTTGCTCCTGACAATATGGGTAGCGTTTGGGCTGTGTCAGAGAACAAAGTCCTTGGTGTGGTGCCGTTGGAGTTATGAACACATTCTATAGTTATGTAAATTGGCATAACGCATGAACATTGGGATAAGCGATGTCGACAGGGTGTTTGAGGGTGTGTGTGTGTGTGTCAGATAGAGAGAGAGAGAGAGATAGAGAGATAGAAAGGAAGAGCGAGAGTCAGTGGGAGAGTGAGAAGGTAAAAGAACACGATAGAGAGAGCCAATGAGGGAGAAAGCTAGAGAGAGTGGGAGAGTGAGAGAAAGAGAAAGTAAGAAACCAAGGTAGAAAAAAGGGGGGGGGGGTGATAGAGAGAGCGGGAGAGTAAGTTAGAGATAGAGAGAAAGTAAGGGAATACGATAGAGAGAGCAGTGAGGGGAGAGCTGGAGAGAGTGGGAGAGAGAGAGAGAGAAAGTAAGGGAACAAGATAGAGAGAGCAGTGAGGGGAGAGCTGGAGAAAGTGGGAGAGAGAGAGAGAAAAAGTAAGAGAACAAGATAGAGAAAGCAGTGAGGGGAGAGCTGGAGAAAGTGGGAGAGAGAGAGAGAGAGAGAAAGTAAGAGAACAAGATAGAGAGAGCAGTGAGGGGTGAGCTGGAGAGAGTGGGAGAGAGAGAGAGAGAGAGAGAGAGAGAGAGAGAGAGAAAGTAAGAGAACAAGATAGAGAGAGCCGTCATGGGGAGAGATACAGAGAGTGGGAGAGTGAGATAGAAAGAGAAAGTAAGGGAACAAAATAGAGAACCAGTGAGAAAGAGCTAGAGAGAGTGGGAGAGTGAGTTAGAGAGAGTGAAAGTAAGAGAACAAGATAGAGAGTGTCAGAAAGGAACTGAGTGAAAGACGGGATAAAGCAAATTAAAATTGTAATCTCTGGTCAGTTCCCTTAAAACTGAATTTCGCATCTGCTAGGCTTGCGTGGTCCCAGTCCAACTTTACGGTTCCCAAACATGGACATTACTCTCAAACATGACACACCAAAACTAGCTTTCTTCCGCACCAGCCAGAGGCGTATCCTTTGCATCTGATGGCATGACTACATCCGGACCGTCGAGGTTTCTGCTAAAACCGTCCTCTACTGAATCTCGAAAACACTGAACAATCGCCGAATCTCTTTGTTCGGTCATGTGATACAGATGGACCAGGAAACACTGGACCGTCGCCGAATCTCTTTGTTTGGTCATGTGATACAGATGGACCAGGAAACACTGGACCGTCGCCGAATCTCTTTGTTCGGTCATGTGATACAGATGGACCAGGAAACACTGGGCCGTCACCGAATCTCTTTGTTCGGTCATGTGATACAGATGGACCAGGAAACACTGAACAGTCGCCGAATCTCTTTGTTCGGTCATGTGATACAGATGGACCAGGAAACACTGGACCGTCGCCGAATCTCTTTGTTCGGTCCTGTGATACAGATGGACCAGGAAACACCGTCCCACAAATACTACTCAGATCGTTCATAAGCGCCAAAGGATTTTCCCTGACCGGCTGGAGGAGCAGAAGTGACCGTTCCCGTACAGTATGGCTTCAGCACATAGTTACCTCCACCTCAATTCTGGTCGAAGCCTGGAGCCACGCCGCGTCAGTGGGCCATGGTTGTTGGCTGATCGACGCAAAGGGGCCTAAGATATCTAACCATTTAACATTAATTCTAACGTTTTACAAATCGACATGCTTAGTTCACATCCTGGTCTCTTGAAATCTCCTCCTGATCTAGTTGAACGATGTCATTTTAAAAGTTGCTCCCAGGTTGCATTCCACCATAAGCCACGTCTCGTTCCATGAGAAACATTCAAAGACACGCGGCATTTATTAATTTACAAGAGGTCTTCCGATATTTCAGTGCGAGGGCTACATCGTTAATGAAGCACTTGTTCCTGGCCACAGCATAAAAATCAACATCTTAAATGAACAAATACGTTTTATTTTGATTTGTTATGGGTAATAAAAACAAAACAAAAGAGAAATGTGACAACAAATATGACAAAAATGTGATAAGTATGGAAAGAATGACGAATTGATGTGTTGTTGATGTTGTTGTTGTTGTTGTTTATTGCTCACATTGTGTAAGTTAACTCTTTTGCCTGCTTTGAAAAGGTGGTGGGTTGTTGTAGCTTTCCTCACATTCTGAGCGTGCAGATAAAGGTGAACCACGGTTTTCCAGGCGATTGTGCTATGCTTGGGTTTATCTGCCGGACGCTCACAACTATGAGGATCACGTCGATCCACATCTCGTCAGTTAGATTGCTTTGAAAACAGTCTGTTTCCAGGGAACGATACAGAGGAAGAGATATAGTGGTGTTGATCAGTATATTATGGCTGACGCGACGTTCTGGTCAGTATATTGTGGTAGACCATGACACGACGTTCTGGTCAGTATATTGTGCCAGACCCTGACGCGACGTTCTGGTCAGTGTATTGTGCCAGACCCTGATGCGATATTCTGGTCAGTATGTTGTACCTGACCGGACTAGCGTTTCGGTTCCTCTTAAACATTGTTAAACCTTAGAAAATACTTCAGGCAGGAGAGGGGGTGGGGGTGGGGTGGGGGGGGGGGGGGGTTCGTGGTCTCGAGGACTTCGTCGGCCTCGGGTGCTGGTGGTTGCCGGTTCAAATCATGGTGGAGACCGGGATTTTTTCCCACGTGGCATATCTTTTATTTCCCCCGATCTCTGGATAGTAGAGATCTGACACCTGTGTTCAGTGTCACGCACGTTAAAAATCCATCAGCAGTTGAAAATGGAAAAGAGTAGGCTTAACGGCCGCTGCCCAGGCAAAATTCAAAATTACGTTAAAAATCTACCCAATCTATTACAGGATTCTCGTCGGTGCTACGGGAGGTCGTTCATTGTGCTGAGTCTCCACAAATATGGAGAAAAACTGAGCACCTATGGGTTAACCCGTAAGCAATGATGTTCATTCTTCAACTAAACTAAACTACAGTAAATACTTCAGACAAAAGAATCATTGACCTTTGACTGATGAAAGCCGCAGACTGTTAAATGTATTTCTTAATTATATGAACTGGACGTGCACATACATACACGCATACACCCAGAAATACACACATACACAAATACATACACGCATACACGCACGCATACACACAGACACACATGCATATATTCATGGTTTTTCGAAAAATATCTCTCATTCCCTCTCAATTTTTCTCAATCTCTTTCACTCAACCTCTTCTCTCTCTATCTCTCTCTCTCTCTCTTTCTCACTCTCCCTTTCAATCTCTCTTTCTTCTTATCGTTCTTTCTTTCTTTCTGACAATTGTTATCTATCTTTCTCTCTCTCTCTCTCTATTTCGCTCTCTTTCTATCTCTTTCTCCTTCTATTTCTTTCCCTCCCTTTGTATCTCGCACTCTTTCTCTCACTCTTCCACACTCCTTTTCTCCCTCTGCTCCACTGTCTCTCTCTGCTCCTCACTTTCTCTTTTTCTTCCTCCCTTTCTCTCTCTCCCTTTCTCGTTCTTTCTTTCTCCATCTCTTTCTGTCTTTATCTCTCTCTAGGAGATATAAACATGCTGGAAGGGATACAAAAAAGAGCGACAGAGCTGATATTGGGATTCCAGAATTACAGTTATGAGGAAAGCCTCGAAAAAACCGGCCTACAGTGTCTATAAAAGAGAAGAAATCGAAGAGACAATACAGGTTTATAAGATAATCACAGGAAAGAATACATTGGACTACAACAATAACAAGAGGACATAGCTACACATTAACTAAACAGAGATCCAGATTAGATATTAGGACATATTTTCTTTAGTCTGAGAGTGGTGAATGCTTAGAATGCATTGCCACAGGAAGTAGTAGATGTAGAGATAATTAATGCATTCAAGAATAGATTGGGTACGCATATCTTTTAGAGCAAGGACATGTAAATGAAACTTGTTGTATACAGACTCTGCAAAGTCGTCTAAACCTGTATAAAGGCGTTGGGTTAAGTTATACCTTCCACCCCGTGGTTTACATGGTCTATTTGTTCAGCGACGTTTGCTTTGTTTCTGTTTGCTTTGTTATCTAACTGTTCGTAGAGTTGTTGCTGTTTGCGGCTGTTCTTGTTTTGATACTCTCTTTGCTAGTCTGTCTGCCAGAATACAACAATATAAGTCTGTCTCTTTGTGTGACAATGAGCACGTACCATAACCTGTTACACAAAGTGCAAACATCAAAGCTTTAGGTATGTCCGCTTACACTAAGCGACATCTTTCACACCTGGTCCTGTCTCAGGTGGTGGTCTCAGGTGCGTGTGTACCTAATAGCTGCGAAGAGACAGTAAATATTGATCCTGGTGCATCTGCACGTAACAAAGCCTTGATGGGAAACAACCACTGGATGTCAGGGCATACGCACATTATATAGTATCGATGGGAGAGTTTTGAACAAAATTATGAACAGTTCAATCCGATCACAACCACAACAACAACAACAATGTTCGCTTAGGCGTCTGAGGCCTGTTGCGTCGGATGAATACGACCATGTCCAGTTGTAACTGCGTGCTGCCAGGCCTCCTCTAAGGCATATGGGGAAGCCGCTACCTGTTGAAGTTACGAGTTTCGGGGACGACCTCTCCGGTGCTTCCAGCCAGCACGGTGGAGGCCGTTTGCACTGCTGACTGTCTTTTGAAGAATCTGGTGAGCTAGGACCTCCTTGTCCAGTTGGACAACATGACCGGACAGGCAAATGCGGCGACGTCCCAGAATAACTGAGACAGGGGGAGATGTGTCTTTGCAGAAACGTCTACATTCTGGACATCATCGTACCAACGAATGCCAAGGATGTGTCGCTGATTTCGCATATGGAAAGCCCATTCTCCAGCACCCGAGGCCGACGTCTTACCTCAAGACCATTCAATCACCGCAACAAAGATAATGAGCACTGATAAAGCAAACAGCAAACCTAAAGTTGTTCTAGAGAAACAAGAAGTGAAGACAAACACCAGACCTACAGTTATCATAGAGAAACAAGCAGTGAAGGCAAACACCAGACCTACAGTTGTCCTACAGAAACAAGAAATGAAGACAAACACCAGACCTACAGTTGTCCTACAGAAACAAGAAGTGAAGGCAAACACCAGACCTACAGTTATCATACAGAAACAAGAGGTGAAGGCAAACACCAGACCTTCAGTTATCATAGAGAAACAAGAAGTGAAGGCAAACATCAGACCTACAGTTGTCCTACAGAAACAAGAAGTGAAGGCAAACACCAGACCTACAGTTATCATAGAGAAACAAGAAATGAAGACAAACACCAGACCTACAGTTGTCCTACAGAAACAAGAAGTGAAGGCAAACACCAGACCTACAGTTATCATACAGAAACAAGAAGTGAAGGCAAACACCAGACCTACAGTTATCATAGAGAAACAAGAAGTGAAGGCAAACATCAGACCTACAGTTGTCCTACAGAAACAAGAAGTGAAGGCAAACATCAGACCTACAGTTATCATAGAGAAACAAGAAGTGAAGACAAACACCAGACCTACAGTTATCATAGAGAAACAAGAAGTGAAGGCAAACATCAGACCTACAGTTGTCCTACAGAAACAAGAAGTGAAGGCAAACACCAGACCTACAGTTATCATAGAGAAACAAGAAGTGATGACAAACGACAGACCTACAGTTATTATAGAGAAACAAGAAGTGAAGGCAAACATCAGACCTACATTTATCCTACAGAAACAAGAAGTTAAGGCAAACATCAGACCTACAGTTATCCTACAGAAACAAGAAGGTAACAACGTCTCAAGAATTTCAAAAAAGAATTAAGAAGATGAGCAGCCATGGCAATGCAAAGGCTCAATAGAATGAGAATGATACGGCAAAACACTAAAAATATTACTAAAATATAAACCCTGAGGATTTGCATTGTCTTAATAGCAACGTACGAAAGCGAGACATGGACAACAACACATACACTAATGAAGAAACTGTAATCCTTCGAGCTAAAATGCAACATAAAATTGTTCAAAATAAGACTTATTACAAACAATAAAAACACATAAATTTTAAAAAAAGGAAATTGAACAAAATTGACTGGTGAACAATTTTTTTTTTAACACTAAAATACTTTAGTCCCTTCAGGCGCCATAGGGGTCTAGAAAAACAACCACTCTTCTCTACGCGTCATTTACTTCCCTACCCGTAGGTCGTTCCTACCCATTAACAAATGAACCACTTTACAGCTGAGTGGACTGGAGCGTGTAAGTAGGGGACTGATGAACCATGTACCTTGGTCATGAAAAGTGAATACTCTCCTAGTGTACTAATCAGAAGCTCTCATAATTACTAATTGCGGGAAATACATATGGGGAGTGGGGGGTTGTCTAATGAAAACACCCACCCAAGCTGTAGTTCCGCCACTGAGTTAGTACTTAAAACAGTCTTGATGGCGCCGGCAATATACAGCGCAGAAGGCTCTGCGTCCGTTATTTTAGCTATCAATCGTTTAGCGTCCTCTTCATTCACGATTTAACACAAATGTTTAGTTCTCTCTCGAGGCATCCCCTGTCAAGCCGTTATCCGTCTCGCCGTTGCTGACGGACCGTTATCTGTCGCCATTTTTATGTACCAAAAGATGAATAACGAAAAGCTAATGAGCGACCGTGGGACTAAACCATTAGAGCGCCTGTCTCTTAAAAAAGTGCTAGAACCGGTTAATATCCACAACACACTCCATTTTCCCCAGCTCTAAATAGCTAACTGACTTAGGCAAACCAATTGCAAGAACAAAAAAACAAAAAAGTATTTAACGATTTCTCCCAAAAGACGTCCGCTTTTGGAAGCCTTTAGCATTTAAAATGCATGTCCTGCAGTGTCTATGTATAAACATCCTTGTACACACGGCTGTAAATAGGAATCTGATACACAATTAGTGAAGGAGAGGTTCTGTGAAAAGAAACTGGACAGGCTTCTTCAGAAAAATATCAGACATACCACAAGGAAAGAGAGAAACAGGTTAACGACACAAGATGTCATATGTTTGGACAACAGATGCAGCACACACGACTGAAATCTAGATAAAGATTCATAGAGTCAACGCAGCCCCAACAGACTAGTCTCGGAAAAAGTCATATAGAAAAATTAAATGAACTGCCGCAGGTCCCCTGGATCGAGCTGCGGTAGAAACTTGTTCTCTGACATCACTTGCCTTGCGCAAGATAAAAGTACATAAATAGACTGGTGTCATGATACAGCTAAACGGAAATAGACTGGTGGATCACGATACAGCACGAACTCCAATAGACTGATGGATCACGATACAGCACGAACTCCAATAGACTGATGGATCACGATACAGCACGAACTCCAATAGACTGATGGATCACGATACCGCACGAACTCCAATAGACTGATGGATCACGATACAGCACGAACTCCAATAGACTGATGGATCACGATACAGCAAGAACTCAAATAGACTGATGGATCACGATACAGCAAGAACTCAAATAGACTAGTGAGGGGACGGCGTGGGCTAGTAGTTAAGTGACACGGCTCACAATCAGAAGGTGCTGGGTTCGATCGCCATCACAATACCGGGGAAGCAAACCCTTAGAAAATGCAGGGGGAAGCAGGCCCTAACATAAAATGAATGCTGAAGTCGGATGCACTGGGCCGACAGGCGCAAAATAAAAACCACAGTGCAACGCACACCGCCTTGGGGATTAGAGAAATAAGGCGAACGCAAATAAAACAAAATACAAAAAACAAATAGACTGATGGATCACGATACAACAAGAACTCAAATAGATACAAATACAGGGATGAGGAAAGATGAGACCGTGGAGCAATACATGATCCAGCCAACCTGATGATCTGCCCAAACCTTTTGGAAACATGCGATATATAAGCAACGTGGATGTTATGTTGAGAGGTAATGACAAGACATGGGGCTGATATGGGGAGAGGTAATGACAAGACACGTGGCTGATATGTGGAGAGGTAATGACAAGACATGTGGCTGATATGTGGAGAGGAAATGACAAGACATGTGGCTGATATGTTGAGAGGGAATGACAAGACACGTGGCAGATATGTTGAGAGGGAATGACAAGACACCACGTAGATGACCTGTTGAGAGATAATGACAAAACACGTAGATGACATCTTGAAAGGTAATGACAAGACACCACGTGGCGGAACAATGGAAACACGATGCCTGATGCGGTGTCCAGGACGCTAAACGTAAGAACAACGAAATGTCTTCTCCTTGTTCGTTCGTGTCCAGACTTCGACTTCCGTGACTCCAACAAAGGCGTCAGTCAGCTCGAGTGTCAGTAAACTGACGTACAGTTTTCATAGAAAGACACTGGTTGTTGCAATGTCCTACTTATTATGTCCTACTTATTATGTCCTACTTATTATGTCCTACTTATTATTGTGTATTAAGTTGCATGACTACAAAAGGTGTTGAGTTGTCATCGGAGCGGTGTCACATGTATAAAGGTCGTTAGTGTCAATTAATAATGTTATATAAAGTCTGTTGCGTCATACGCTAAGACAGAAGATGATCTCCTGATCTCCACTGAAGAGTTGGTGGTAGGTGTCTTTTTTACTATAGCCTGGGGGGGGGGGGGGTCTTAAGCATTTTGATCTAAACATGGCGAGGTACGAGTGGATAGCAGCTGTTGAGGCCTCAAACCTTCAGGGAGGAGACGGCGTGGCCTAGTGGTTAAGTGGCACGGCTCACAACCCGAAGATGCTGGGTTCGATCCCCACCACAGCACCGGCCGTTGCCCCGGGGAAGCAAACCCTTAGAAAATGCAGGAGGAAGCAGACCCTTACATAAAATGCGTGCTGAAGTCGGATGCACTGGGCCGATAGGCGCAAAATAAAAACCACAGTGCAACGCACACCGCCTTAGGGAATAGAGAAATAAGGCGAACACAATTTAAAAAATTTAAAAAAAAACCTTTAGGGATTGATATGGATATACTGTCCTAGTCATGCTGGAGTTAGGAGCAACGAAAGAGCTGACATCTTGGTTTCACAAGCATCCATCATTAGCACATTTGTAATGGATAGGAGTGACATTTTGAAATAAATCAATGACCGCCTGTTGGATGAGGACACCGCAATAGATGAATCAGCAATCCACAGACTGCAAAAGTTTTGACATCAAACGAGGTTCGAGCGGAGTGGGGCGCATGGGAGAACGAAGCACGAGAGTGTACAAGCAGCGAGCTACAGGGACAATCAGCATCTAGATCCTTCGCCATTGTTGCTGAGAGAGACTGCTGGTGTGGCCGGTGTGCAGTGGCGCCGATGCTTAGAAATAGAAACAGATCTAAACATGACCAGCAACATTCCTTTTGTGTCGTCATGTGTAGTCACTGTATCCCTCCGTTGCAGCCCCGTCCCCCGCCCCCTTCCCCCGAGCTAAGTTTGTCTGGGCTTCTTCGTTACTTGAGATGTTGCAGTGGATTGGTACCAGCAGGATTGTGTAATATCTAATATTTGTCTGCAATGCCTGGTACAGGATAGCTTTTATTGACGAGTAACAGTTGCTCACCACACATCCGGAGGCGTACTTGAGATGGTGAACTTGGCTTTTCCTGAATTTTAATGCGTTACGAGGCTCCTTAGTAGTGTCACCACATACATGATAACCTGTACTATTTTAACATAATTCCTGGAACATTTTTCACAACTTTTTGAACAGAGAACAGAGTGTTGTAATGAAGTTTCTTGTGGAATTCGTGAAACCTCCGACAAAAGGTAAGTCTTTCTCTGGGTGCGGTGGACTCTATTGTTCATGAATATTTGCATTTTTGGAAGGTTAATGCAAGTTGGGTTTGATCACAAAGGGCGTCCTGCTACCGCGAGACAACGCTCGACCTCATACGACTAACTGCACTATGTGCCTTCTGTAGCAACTCGGCTGGGAGGTATTGCCACATCCACCTTACAGCCCAGACCCCGCTCAGATCGATGTCCACCTGTTTGGACCCCTACAAGAATTCCGGGATGTCAGCATTTCAACACTGATGACGAAGTGAAACAGGCTATCCCGAATTGCTTCAGACTTACTGATAAATCTTTCTACACTGAAGCTGTTCAAGCATTACTTAAACGCTAGGATAAGTGCATAAACGTTGTAGGAGATTATATCGAAAAATAAATAGCATGTTGACTACTTGACAAAAATTTTTTCCTAAAAGGAAAAGCCCCGGTTTGACTTGAACGCCCCTCGTATGTGCAGTTATCTTCATCTCCAACAGCAATTGCTGCCATGGAACTGACCTTTTAATTACATCAATCGCTCCTGAGTGGATGCTGGGGTCTTTCCATCCTCATTCAAATCTTTAAATCTCCCTGTGGAGCATAGGGCTTCAGCAAATACACACCAAGTCGTCACTCGTTGACCTGTCTATACCTGCTGAAGTTGTTGTGGGGTTAAGTTTCTTTAGGATCGGGTAGCCAGTCCCATGCACAACTTTCTCTAGTCGCCTCTTGTGACATGCATGTCAGGTTACAGTGTTACTATTCTATGATACACTTATTGATCATGCTAGCATTCCGGATCCCTTTACTTGAGAAAAGTCTATAGTATTACTGTATCGCCATGCATGTCGTAAAAGGCGATTAAAGAGAGATGTGCATTCAGTTTGCAACCTCATAATGTAAAACAATTGATTATACACGCCACTGCAGAAGCGGACAACATACTGTGACGCATTATTCTGAAGGACACCAACTGAAGTAGCGATACGCTCCGTCTGGAGTGATGAATAGACGGGACCAAGAAAGATATACAGAAGCAGGCAGTCAATATAGAAGGCACTGCCGTTGTGGATGAAGTGTGTGAGATGAATGTGGGCTTGACCTCACCTTTCCTATTAGTTGTTGCGACCAGGCACACTTAATTGCCGAATTGTCTGCTGTAAGTGTTAGACAGGTATCCAGTAACAGCTGGGTAGACTGAATCGTGTCGAGATCGAGGATTGAACATGGTGTGGTACATATCTGTCTTTTATGTTCTTGTAATCAAACTCGATCTCTTGATCTCTACCATCTCACTCCACCACTACCATCTCTCTTTTCCATCTCTTCCATCTCACTCCCCCACTACCATCTCTCTCTCCCATCTCACTCCACCACTCCTATCTCTCTCTCATATCACTCCCCCACTACCATCTCTCTCTTCCATCTCTCCCATCTCACTCCACCACTACCATCTCTCTCTCTCCAATCTCACTCCACCACTACCATCTCTCTCTTCCATCTCTTCCATCTCACTCCCCCACTACCATCTCTCTCTCCCATCTCACTCCACCACTCCTATCTCTCTCTCATATCACTCCCCCACTACCATCTCTCTCTTCCATCTCTTCCATCTCACTCCACCACTACCATCTCTCTCTCCCATCTCACTCCACCACTCCTATCTCTCTCATCTCACTCCACCACTACCATCTCTCTCTCCCATCTCACTCCACCACTACCATCTCTCTCTCCCATCTCACTCCACCACTACCATCTCTCTCTCCCATCTCACTCCACCACTACCATCTCTCTCATCTCACTCCACCACTACCATCTTTCTCTCCCATCTCACTCCCCCACTACCATCTCTCTCTCCCATCTCACTCCACCACTACCATCTCTCTCTCCCATCTCACTCCACCACTACCATCTCTCTCTCCCATCTCACTCCACCACTACCATCTCTCTCATCTCACTCCACCACTACCATCTTTCTCTCCCATCTCACTCCCCCACTACCATCTCTCTCTCCCATCTCACTTCACCACTACCATCTCTCTCTCCCATCTCACTCCACCACTACCATCTTTCTCTCCCATCTCACTCCCCCACTACCATCTCTCTCTCCCATCTCACTCCACCACTCCTATCTCTCTCATCTCACTCCACCACTACCATCTCTCTCTCCCATCTCACTCCACCACAACCATCTCTCTCATCTCACTCCACCACTACCATCTCTCTCTCCCATCTCACTCCCCCACTACCATCTCTCTCTCCCATCTCACTCCACCACTACCATCTCTCTCTCCCATCTCACTCCACCACTACCATCTTTCTCTCCCATCTCACTCCCCCACTACCATCTCTCTCTTCCATCTCTTCCATCTCACTCCACCACTACCATCTCTCTCCCATCTCACTCCACCACTCCTATCTCTCTCATCTCACTCCCCCACTACCATCTCTCTCTCCCATCTCACTCCACCACTACCATCTCTCTCTCCCATCTCACTCCACCACTACCATCTCTCTCTCCCATCTCACTCCACCACTACCATCTCTCTCTCCCATCTCACTCCACCACTACCATCTCTCTCTTCCATCTCACTCCACCACTCCTATCTCTCTCATCTCACTCCACCACTACCATCTTTCTCTCCCATCTCACTCTCCCACTACCATCTCTCTCTCCCATCTCACTCCACCACTACCATCTCTCTCTCCCATCTCACTCCACCACTACCATCTCTCTCTCCCATCTCACTCCACCACTACCATCTCTCTCTCCCATCTCACTCCACCACTACCATCTTTCTCTCCCATCTCACTCCCCCACTACCATCTCTCTCTCCCATCTCACTCCACCACTACCATCTCTCTCTCCCATCTCACTCCACCACTACCATCTTTCTCTCCCATCTCACTCCCCCACTACCATCTCTCTCTTCCATCTCTTCCATCTCACTCCACCACTACCATCTCTCTCTCCCATCTCACTCCACCACTCCTATCTCTCTCATCTCACTCCACCACTACCATCTCTCTCTCCCATCTCACTCCACCACTACCATCTCTCTCTCCCATCTCACTCCACCACTACCATCTCTCTCTCCCATCTCACTCCACCACTACCATCTTTCTCTCCCATCTCACTCCCCCACTCCTATCTCTCTCTCCCATCTCACTCCACCACTACCATCTCTCTCTCCCATCTCACTCCACCACTACCATCTCTCTCTCTCCCATCTCACTCCACCACTACCATCTCTCTCTCCCATCTCACTCCACCACTACCATCTCTCTCTCCCATCTCACTCCACCACTACCATCTCACTCCACCACTCCTATCTCGCTCATCTCACTCCCCCACTACCATCTCTCTCTCCCATCTCACTCCACCACTACCATCTCTCTCTCCCATCTCACTCCACCACTCCTATCTCTCTCTCTCATATCACTCCCCCACTACCATCTCTCTCTTCCATCTCACTCCACCACTCCCATCTCTCTCTCTCTCTTCCATCTCACTCTGCCACTCCCATCTCTGTCCCATCTCACTTCTCAACTCTGATCTCTCTCCCATCTCACTCCACCACTCCCATCTCTCTCAAATATATCACTTCCATCTCTCTTACATCTCACTCCACCACTCCCATTGCATTCTCCCATCTCACTCCACCATTCCCATCTCTCTCAAATATATCACTTCCATCTCTCTGCGATCTCACTCCGCCACACCCATCTCTCCCTCCAATATATTTCATTGACCTCTCTTTCCCATTTCACTCCATCACACCCATCTCTCTCTCTCTCTCTCTCTCTCTCAAATAATACTTCAATTTATCTCGCCCATCTCACTCCACCACTTCCATCTCTCTCTCCCATCTTATTCTACTCCACCACTCCCATCTCTCACTCCTATACATCACATCCATCTCTCTCTCCCACCTTCCTCCACTCCCATCTCTCTCTCTCCCATATATCACTTATATCTGTCTCTCCGATCTCACTCCACCACTTACATCTCTCTCTTCCATTTCACTCCCCCACTCCCACCTTTCTCTCTCATCTCATTCCTCCACATTCATATCTCTCCCATCTCACGCCACCAATCCCATCTCTCTCTCATCTCACTCCATCACTCCATCTCTCTCTCACATCAAACTCCACTGCTCCCATGTTTCTCTCTCCCATCTCACTCCACCACTCCCATCTCTCTCTCACATCTCACTCCACCACTCTCATCTCTCTCATATATCACTTCCATCTCTCACTCTCTCTCTCTCTCTCTCTCTCGTCTATCCCTTCCATCTCTCTCTCCCATCTATCACTCCTATCGGTCTTTTCCATTACACTCTACCACTCTCATCTCTCTCTCCCATCTATCACTCCCATCTGTCTCTTCCATTTCAATCTCTCATATCTCTCTCCCATCTATCATTTCCATCTGCCCAACCCATTTCACTATATCACTCATATCTCTCTCCCATCTATCATTTCCATCTGCCCAACCCATTTCACTATATCACTCATCTCTCTCTCCTAATCATCTACCACTCCCATTTGTCTCTTCCATTTCACTCTATCATTCTTATCTCTCTCTCCCATCTCATTGTATCACTCCCATCTCTCTACCATCTCATTCTACCACTCTCAACTCTCTTGCTCCCATCTGTCACTCCCATCTCTCTCAACTCATTATATCCCTCCCATCTCTCTCCCATCTCATTCTATCCCTCCCAACTCTCTCTCTCTCTCTACCATCTCATTCTATCTCTCCCAACTCTCTCCCCCATATCATTATATCACTCCCAACTCTCTCGCTCCCATCTATCACTTGCATCTCTCTCTCTCTCTTCTCATTATATCTCCCATCACTCTCTCATCTCATTCTATCACTACCAACTCTCCCATCTTAATATGTCACGCCCATCTCTGTCTCCCATTTCATTCTTTCACTATCAACGTTCTCTATAATCTCATTCTATCACGCCCAACTCTCTCGCCCCATATATCACCCCCATCTCCCCCTCCCATCTCATGTTATCCCTCCCATCTCTCTCCTATATCATTCTATAATTCCCAACTCCCCCCTCTTATAATGTCACTCTCATCTCTATCTCCCATTTCATTCTTTCACTATCAACGTTCTCTATAATCGCATTCTATCACTCCCAACTTTCTCTCCCATCTCATTCTATCACTCCCAACTCTCTTTCACATCTCATTGAATCCCTCCCAACTCCTCCTCTCACATCTCATTCTATCACTCCCATCTTTCTCCCATCTCATACTTTCACTCCCTTCTCTCTCATCTCTTTCTTTCACTCCCGACTCTCTCTCATCTCATTCTATTACTCTCGACTCTCTTTCCCATCGCATTATATCACTCATCTTTCTATCTCCCGTCTCACTTTATTAGTCCATCTCTATCTCTCCTATTCCTCTCTACCTCTTCCATCCATCTCTATCTCACCCTCCTTCTCTGTCATTTCTCTCCATCTCCACCATCCCTCTCTCATTATCGACCCAATTCCTCTATTCCCCCATCTCTCTCTCTCACTCTCTCTCTATCACTCCCATCTCTCCGGAAAATTCCCTATATCTCAATCACCTATCTCTTTCCTCTATCACTCCCATTTCTCTATTCTCCCATCTCTCTTCTCGCTCACTCCCATTTCTCTATTCTCCCATCTCTCTTCTCGCTCACTTCCATTTCTGTATTCTACCATCTCTCTCCTCTATCACTCCCATTTCTCTATTCTCCCATATCTCTACCCTATCCCTCCCATTTCTCTCTCTCACATCTCTCTTTATATCTATCATCTATCGTTATTTCTCCACTCCGTATTTCCATTCTATCACTCTTTCCCCCACTCTATTCTCAATAATTTATGTATTTCCGTTTGATATTTTTACTTTTTTCTTCTACGTTTTTTGATACTATCTCATTTTTTTATTTTGCTTTACCTGCATTTTCTCTACTGTTTCTATAATTTTTCATTCATTCCAACCTTTTTTTCTTCTTTACATTTATCTTTCTTCCATTACTTGTTCTTTCTCTCTCTTCTTTTTTTTACTTCAATCCTGTCTGTGGTTTTCTGTGCGCGTGAGTGGGTCATCCTTTCCTCTATTTTCCACAACTATTAAACCACTCACAACAGGCAGGCTGGCTGACTGGTTACCTGTGATAAGCATCGGCGACCAGGCAGACTTGTTAAAGTCGTCAATCGAGGTGACTCACTTTAGCACGGACTCACTCAGCCCCCAGAAACTACGCACTTTCAGCGTGGGTGGTTACTCATTACACAATGCTAAGGTAGACAGCTTCGCGCTAATATATATATATCAAAACCATTCAACTCCCAGCGGGACAGGGGGTTTTCATCAACTACTCACAAAGTCTTCCTGTCATGCGTCATCGTTTTCCAGCTCTGCCACAAACCCTCCATACGCCCCTTTCTTTTCTGTCGTTTTTAGGTTTGTCTCGACTTCCGTTATTCGTTAGTGTTTAGGTCTACTCCTACTTCTCTTGCTCTGAGGCCTCCATAACAGGGACTGCTTTGTAACATTATAAGCTGGTTTTCACAATGAGTGTTCTATCCATCGTCCTCGGTGGGACTAGACGTAAGGATTAGTATTTGTGGGCATGTATGTATGTATGTATGTATGCATGTATGCACGTATGTATGTATGTATGTATGTATGTATGTATGTATGTATGTATGTATGTATGTATGCATGTATGTATGTATGTATGTATGTGTGTATGTATGTATGTTTGTATGTATGTATGTATGTATGTATGTATGTATGTATGTATGTATGTATGTATGTATGCATGTATGCACGTATGTATGTATGTATGTATGTATGTATGTATGTATGTATGTATGTATGCATGTATGTATGTATGTATGTATGTGTGTATGTATGTATGTTTGTATGTATGTATGTATGTATGTATGTATGTATGTATGTATGTATGTATGTGTGTATGTATGTATGTATGTATGCACGTATGTATGTGTGTATGTATGTATGTATGTGTGTATTTTTGTATGTATGTATAAAAGATAACAATAGGAGAGAGGAGCACGTGACCGAATGGTGTCGGTGCCTGCCTGCTGACAAAGAGGGCTTTAAAATTGATTCGCCGGTAAAGCATACCTTGCATTTCTGTTGGAGGTGAAATTAACAAACACAGTCAGCACACAACGTGGCGACAGCAGTTGCGAAGTGGCCTTTAGTCCTCAACTACTATAGCATTTAGAATTTAGTCATGCAACATTTTGTTCGGCTTTTTTTTTTGAGAGGAAAGGGGGGGGGGGAGATAGGAGAGGTGGGGGGTAGAGGGGAGGAGGTGAAGGAAATCAAAATAAATTTGGTCCTATACAAAACAAAAACAAAAAATAGTGTACTATTTTGTGAAGTCCATTCTATTGTAAATCTCTGGAACAAGAAAAACAGCAAACACTGCAGCGAAAAATATACAGTTCAGTTCATCCCGTAACTCATCAGGTCGTTGGGGCACACATGAAGACACTCCCAAAATCCGACGCAATCCCTCTCTATCTGTCGCTGCCTGTCGTATCTCACCGGGACGAAGGCCTGACCACTCGATACATTCTTTCATAAATGGGTATCTATGCGCAAAATGGCGAAAACTGCTTGATTAGATCATTAAAGTGGAATTATTGGAAACAGCAATAGGGATATCAGTGGAAAAGGTGCTGGAGGGCATACATAGGGCATACATAGGGCATACATAGGGCATACATAGGGCATACATAAGGCATACATAGGGCATACATAGGGCATACATAGGGCATACATAGGGCATACATAGGGCATACATAGGGCATACACTAAGGAGACCAGTTGATGGCATGACAAGACAGTCCTCACTCTGGAAACCTAATGGTTGGACAAGTAGTGGAAGGCCAAAGCACTTATGGAGACGAGAGCTCGAGGCAAACATAAAGGAAACGTGGATGAAGAGTACCTAGCTTAGTCAGGGTAAGGCACAACACACTAGTCAGACATGTTAGTCAGGGTCAGGCACAACATACTAGTCAGACGTTTAGTCAGAGTCAGGCACAACATAATAGTCAGACATGTTAGTCAGAGTCAGGCACAACATACTAGTCAGAAAGGTTAGTCAGAGTCAGGCACAACATACTAGTCAGAAAGGTTAGTCAGAGTCAGGCACAACATACTAGTCAGAAAGGTTAGTCAGAGTCAGGCACAACATACTAGTCAGACATGTTAGTCAGAGTCAGGCATAACATACCAGTCAGACATGTTAGTCAGGGTCAGGCACAATATAATTATTCAGACATGTTAATCAGGGTCAGGTACAACATACTAGTCAGACATGTTAGTCGGGGCCAGGCACAACATAGTAGTCAGACATGTTAGTCGTGGTCAGGCATGACATACTAGTCAGACATGTTAGTCGGGGTCAGGCATGACATACTAGTCATACATGTTAGTCGGGGTCAGGCACAACATACTAGTCAGACATGTTATTCAGGGCCAGGTACAACATACTAGTCAGACATGTTAGTCAGGGTCAGGCACAACATACTAGTCAGACATGTTAGTCGGGGTCAGACACGACATACTAGTCAGACATGTTAGTTGGGGTCAGGCACAACATACTAGTCAGACATGATAGTCGGGGTCAGGCACAACATACTAGTAAGACATGTTAGTCAGGATCAGGCACAACATACTAGTCAGACATATTAGTCAGGATCAGGCACAAAATACTTGTCAGACATGTTAGTCAGGGTCAGGCACAACATACTAGTCAGACAAGTTAGTCAGAGTCAGACACAACATACTTGTCAGACATGTTAGTCAGGGTCAGGCACAACATACTAGTCAGACAAGTTAGTCAGGGTCAGACACAACATACTGATCAGACATGTTAGTCAGGGTCAGACACACCATACTGATCAGACATGTTAGTCAGGGTCAGACACAACATACTGATCAGACATGTTAGTTAGGATCAGGCAAAATATGCTGACCATTACCCACACCTCGACTTCCCCGCAATCCTCCCTGGAAACGGACTGTTTTCACGACAGCCTGCCTAACGAGGTGAGGGATCGACGTGATCCCCGTAGTAGTAAGCCACACGCAGATGCAGCCAACCATAGCACAACCGCACGGAGGACCCCGGCCCACCTTCATCAGCACGCTTGGGATGTGAGAACAACTACAACAAACCTGCCACTAAACTTCCTTTCTCAGGGCGCACAAAAGAGTAATCCTACTCATTGTGGACATCCAAAAACAACAACAACAACAACGTTGAAAAGATAATTTTGTTTTTCAACATTATCTAATAATGTTCTGTTCAGTCCTCTCGCTTATCTATACCCGAATCATTGAACCCACGTCAACTCATATCTTAGTGGCCACATCCTACTCAATTCCCTTCCAACCTTGTAGCCTGCAATCTCACACTTTGACATAAAAACAGAAACCTAACTCGGTCAAGTCCGGGTAACTGCGTGCAGAACTCAGTGAGCACTCGATGATGTCAATAAGTGCTCTCTGCATGAGCCAAGTTGCTTAAATCCAGCAGTTTACGAACTTGTTTTGCAGAGCAGTTTAGGTATTCCCCCAATCTTTGACCGTATGAGAGTTTTTTTAAGCGATGTTTGATGGGGTTTTCCCCATGAAGTTATTAGGTGCAAAATGTAACGTATGTGGGACTTTGTGCTATCGTTCATCTCAAACATTCCGGACATAGTATCGTTATGTGAACATTCTCAAAACTGGAAATAGGCTAGCTGAAGGGGAGGGGGGAGAGAACCTAAAGGGGTTGGGGGGAGGCGACCTAAGCGGGCTGTGTTGTGTGACCTGGGTTTTGAGTTAAAGCGAGCGTGTCTCAGAGTATGTGTTTGTCGGAGGCCTGGGGTTGTGCAGTGACCCCTTTCAGGGAGGCTCACGATATTAACTAATTTTGTTTTTTCTTTGTAACGTACCTTACTGTATTCTACTGGCGGAGACATGCTCTTTTCCCACCCCAGAATCACAGTATTTTCGGTGATATCAGGACGTATTAACCAGTGCTTGGTCGCATGTGTGCGTCTGTATGTACCTATGCTAGTTTTAAGAGCTCTCAGAGGTCAACCCAGCTAAACTGCAATGAAAGGGCCACCGTTAGGGCATGTGTGAAAGTTGAGTAAGACTGTGGTTTTTGGACAGAGTAATATAAAACAGTGTGAGGTAGACGATAGAGAAGTTATGCGATGAATCTGTGGTTTTAACTTAACAAGACTTAACTCACCGTCTTTATAACTTAACTTGACGTCTTTATACTGGTTTAGAAGACTCTGCAGAGTCTGTATACAACCAGTTTCATTTACATTACCTTGCTCTAAAAGCTATGCGCATCCAATTTATTCTTAAATGCATTAATTGTCCCTGCCTCCACCACCTCCCGTGGCAATACATTCCAAGCATTCACCACTCTCTGACTAAAAAAATACTTCCTAATATCTAATCTGGACCTCTCCTTAGTCAGCTTGTAGATATGCCCTTTTGTTCTTGTGGGGGGTTGTATTTTTAAAAACTTGTTATAGTCTAATTTATCCATTCCTCTGATCATCTTATAAACCTGTATTAAGTCACCACGAAATATTATCTCTTCTAGACACGGTAGAACGGTTTTATTTAGTCTTTCCTCATAACTGTAATTCTAGAATCCCACTATCAGCTTTGTCGCTCTTTTTTGTATTCTTCCCAGCATGTTTATATCCTCTCTTTTAGAAGACTCTAGGGACGGCGTGGGCTAGTGGTTTAGGGGCACGGCTCATAACCCAAAAATGCTGGGTTTGTTCCCCCATCACAGCACCGGTCGCTAACCCAGGGAAGCAAACCCATAGAAAATGCACGAGGAAACAGGCCCTTATATAAAATGAATGTCAAAGTTGGATGCACTGGGCCGACAGGCGCAAAATAAAGACATAGTCCAACGCAAAATTCTTCGGGAATAGAAAAAACTTCCTTGAAGGGTGGTTTAAACGATGTGCGAGTACATCTTAATAGACTCAAACACTAGAGCTAAGTAGACTCGCAGCCAGTTAGGCGCCATCTATATCTGCTCTTAACAAACTACCTGGGGAAAGGTACAAATAACGGGTCGATTTTTAACTTGAACTGTGTCCGGGTAGCGGCCGTTAAGCCTACTCTTTTTGGTTTCCAAGTGCCACGGGATTTTTAACGTGCTTACCACTGAACACGTTAGTCCGATCTCACTACCCAAAGATCAGGGAGGAAGACTAACGTCTGATCAGGCAAAACATACTGACCAAGACCCTCACCTCGGCTTCCTATTAGCCCTCCCTGGAAACAGTCTGTTTTCATGGCAGCCTGGCTAACAAGGTAAGGGATTGACGGGATCCTCGTAATAGTGAGCTACATGCAGATGAAGCCAACCATAACACAACCGCCTGGAGGGCCCCGGTCCACCGTCATCAGCATGCTCGGGATGTGAGAAAAGCTACTACAACCCACCACTTAACGTCCTTTTCGTGGAGCAAAAAAGAGTAAACCGTCTCATTGTGGGCATTCTAAACAACAACCAGACGATTCACGTGAAAAAAAAACCCGTCTCCACCGTGATTCGAACCCGCACCCTCCGGCAACTGAGACGCACACCTAACCTCGAGACCACGAGATCCTTTCATGAGATTCTGATAGTTTTCAGAGGTCCTTCCATGAGAACCCATCATGGGCTCTTCCAGCTACCTTCAGGGGCACCGCGATATACATTTTACAGGGCTGCCCAACATCTCGTCACATAAATTCCATCTTTTTCTTTTATTTGAGATCAAAACAGGGACTCCCCAGTATTGTTTATGCGATCCTTTAGATCACACAATGAGCTCCCATAGATTCCATGATGTGCTTCTTGGATCGAGTCAGTGGCTAACCGAGGCGATATAGCCGGCTCTAAGTACTTTGTTACTTATTGGTCTACGTGGACATAACAACGAAGAGTTAATCAAGTTCCCATGTTTAGAAAAGAGAAGAATATGAAAAAAAAGATTAAGTCTAAGAAAAGAGCAGAGTAGAAAATGAAAAAAAGAAAAAGAAAGAAGAAGACGTATACAAAAGGAAGAAGGAGATGAAGAAGAAAAAGCACAAGAACAAGAAGACGAATAAAATAAGAAGATGAAGAAGAAGAAGTAAAACAATGAAGTGGAAGACGTAGGACAAGAAAAAAGGAAAATGTGAAGCTAGGAAACAAGAAGAAGAAAATGTAGAAAAGAAGAAGAAGAAGAAGAAGAAGGAGAAGAAGAAGAAGAAGAAGAAGAAGAAGAAGAAGAAGAAGAAGAAGAAAACGTGTGACGAGAAATAGAAAAAGAAGAGGTGGAGCAAGAAGAAAGATGAAGGAAAGAAATGGAGGAAGAAGAAGAAGTAGAAGAAGAAGAAGAAAAAGACACAGAAGATGAAATAGTAGTAGTAGAAGAAAATGATATCTCAAGATCAGAAAGCGTTTCCTAGGACAAACAGTTTGAGCACAGCTGAGTTAGATAAATATTGGACGGTGTATTTTACATTTTGTATTCAGCTCAGGTATTTGTTACAACCAATGCACACACAGAACACAAACGTAAAGAAAGGAGCCAGGTAAATAAAGTTAAAATAGCAATAAAAGCATGGAATTTGGGGAGAGAAAGGCATCAAAAGTATGGTGAATTAATTCTATTTTTTAAAGAGAACATTTTTGTTTTATTAACATTTCCCAAATTCTTTCATTTTTTATGGGAACTTACTAACAAATTCCATTTACGTGCACTGCAAGATTAAATGAAAATAATCAGAGCGTTTACAAACCGACAATTGTCAATACAGGCACACACATACTTACATAGGGCCATTTGCTTATATATATATATATATATATATATATATATATATATATATATATATATATATATATATATATATATATATAATATGGTACAATAGTCACCTAATAATCTTGTGCTTTTAAAACCAGACAAAGAGAGTGCCAGGAGAAAAAAGGTTAGATAATCATTTTATGGATTTGTAAAGCACAGACAATAGCGGCGCTTGCACGGCTTAACAAAATCTGGCAAGATAAACGATTAGCACTACGCACGAAAATCAGATTGATGCGTACACTGGTCTTGTCAATATTCCTCTATGCGTGTGAGACATGGACAGTTACAGATGACCTTCAACGAAGGATACAGGCCTTGGAGATGAGATGTTTCCGAAAACTTTTAAACGTCACGTACAAAGATCGAGTTACAAACGAGGAAATACGAAATAGAATTACAACGGCAATAGGGCCTTTCGAAGATCTCTTGGCAACTGTCAAAAGTAGGAAACTCACTTGGTACGATCACATATCGAGATCAAATGGTCTTGCAAAAACACAATCCTCCACGGGAAGGTGCATGGCAGACGACGAAGAGGCCGGCCCAAAAAGAGATGGGAGGACAACATAAAAGAATGGACCAGTCTCCTACCAGAAGAGTCACAGGCAGCGGCATCTGACAGAGAGGGATGGCGTGGAGTTGTGAGGATGTCTTCATGTGTGCCCCAACGACCTCACCGGTTGCTGGATGACCTGACCTGACCTGATCTGATATGTACTGGAATATTGGTAATTGCAAACACCAAACATATATATTTATAGATGGACTATTAACAAGCTCGTGCAGATGCCATTACACGGTATGTGGGTGGTAGGGCGAGAGACCAAGTGCTTCTTGGTTCATAATAACAACATGGGTGTTAGATCTGATGAGCATTAGTCCTAGTGTTAGTCTCCCTGTGCTTCTTCAGGGGCGAATGTCCCTCTGCATGTCCCAGCTCTGGCGTTAGCTGGATGTAGCCGGAAGAAGAATTTCCTGCTTAGCTGTCTAGGCTCGAGTAGCGTATTACTGCGCTGCGTTGGGACAAGTGCTGCAGAGGTTGGTTAACCGATGTGCGAGTCCATATTAATAGACTCAAACACTAAGAGCAAAGTAAACATGCAGCCTGTTAGGCGCGATCTAGGCTGCTCTTCAATCGGTGTTATGCCATGTCACAAAGTTAGTCGCCTCTTACGACATGTTGTCTGTGGGGCAGTGGTGCTATTCTTGTCCTTGTCATACACAAAAACCCTAGCCAACCATTCCTGGCTCGTTTAATTTAGGCGTGCGATCCGCGTTCGGTCAAAACATTAAAAAAAAATTAAATATACCAATTATTTTGATGCGTCTTACCAATGGGCTCTAATGGACACATATATAAATGGGCCGCGACTCACGGTATAGAAAAAACAAAAGTAGTGAGAAAAGAATTCGTGGTGGTGATCAGAACGCGTTGACCTCGATGTTGAATAACTGACCAATGAAATGCGCTGTATACCTCAGTGGTCTGCCGGGGTCTTTGTGTATGACAAGGACAAGACCATTGTTATGTGTGTGGATTTAGGTCAGCATCGATGGCGCCTAACAGGCGGCGGGTCTACTTTTCTCTAGTATTTGAGTCTATCAAGATGGACTCGCACATTGGTTAACCACCCTCTGTAAGCGCTTGTCCCAACGCAGCGGAGTATTAAGTTGCTCGAGCCTAGCCCACTAGGCAAGAAACCCTTCTCTTGGCTATATCCAGCTCATGCCAGAGCTGGGACACACACATGGGCATCTGTCCCTGTAGAAGTACAGGTCGACTAAGAACTAAGAATGCGCTGTATTCATCTCCAACCTACATCATAAGAAAGGAAGGCATGGTACAATGAAGTCTTTAACACTTCATCTCAAATATCACTTGAGCTTGTTTCCTGTCAATTTTTCTCATTGCTGGGGTAGTCGAGAGGTTTTTTAGTCTGAGAACTGCAGGCCACTTAGCCACTGCTGTCGCCGCATCGTGTGCTGACTGTGGTTGTTTATTTCACCACAAACAGAAAAACACCGTATGCCATACCGGGATTCGAACCGCTGCCGTCCTTGTCGAAGGACAGGCCTTGAAACCATTCGGCCACGCTTTGAGTTTTTAACAAAATAGTCAGCCGAAAAGGCATGTTCGGCTGCAGGCAGGCAGACAGACAGACGGACAGACAGATAAACTCGCAGGCAGTAATACAGACAGGCAGACAGACAGACAGGCTGACGGATTGACGGACGGACAGAAGTACAGACGAACAGACAGACAGACAGACAGATAGGCAGGTAGGCAGACAGGTAGGTAGGTAAGTAGGTAGATAGATAGATAGATAGATAGATAGATAGATAGATAGATAGATAGATAGATAGATAGATAGATAGATAGATAGATAGATAGATAGATAGATAGATAGATAGATAGATAGATAGATAGATAGATAGATAGATAGATAGATACATAGATAGATAGATAGATAGATAGATAGATAGATAGATAGATAGATAGATAGATAGATAGATAGATAGATAGATAGATAGATAGATAGATAGATAGATAGATAGATAGATGTATGTATTCACATTACATTTGCATGATGAATGCACTCCACGAACTTCCCCCTATTGATTCGTCTACGTTGAACAAGTTGGAGCACCAAGATATATATATATATATATACATATATACATATGCGCATATACATATGAATACATACATATGAACACACATATATATATATATATATATATATATATATATATATATATATATATATATATATATGAACACATATACATATGAACACATATACATATGAACACATACAAATGAACACACATACATCTGAACACATACATATGAACACATACATATGAACACACATACATATGAACACATACATATGAACACACACACATATGAATACATATACATATGAACACATACATATGAACACATATACATGTGAACATAGACGAGAGTTGAAAAGAATCTGCCTCCTCTATCCCGGCCCGTAATGTTATTTTCAGACCACACAAAAGAGTAATCTTACTCGTTGTGGGCATTAATAACAACAACAACAACAACCAGGTATGCTGTAACTAAAACTATCATTGTTAAGGTCCATGAAGAGAAATAAAGGTAACTTGTCTCCGTAGTCTACATGCACTGTACGGGTCAGGTTTATATTTTACCCTCGAAAAAAAATACATCTGTTATGCAGAACTGGCTGAAAAGATGTGGATCGATGTAAACTCCGTAGTAGTGAGCGTTTCGCGGATTAAGCCAAGTATTGCACAACCTCCTGGAGGACGGCTGTCCACCTTCATCAGTATGCTCGGGATGTGAGGAAAGCTACTACAACTCGCCACTTGACGCCATTTTCAGGGCGCACAAAATGGTAAACTTACTCATTGTGGGCATTAAACTTCTTCTTCTTCTTCTTCTTCTTCGTACGCTGTCAGACGTCAACCTGTATGTTTTCGAAAAAAGCAGCGGCCATCCTGAGGCTGTCGACACTGCTATAGAGCTTGTCTAGTGTTGCCACTGGTGATGGCCACATCTGCTTTATCTGATCCTCGTATGTCGGGCAGTTTTGCAGCAGATGTTCAGCGGTCATTTTCCCGGTACCGCACGAGCATTCGTCAGTGCCACCTATCTTCAATTTATTGAATAGGGCATTAAACAACAACAAGAGCAACAACCGGCATTCTGAACGTGTTTCCATTTGATTTTACTTGTATGATTAGTTTTCAAAACATTCGGGTTACCGTATAAAACGCGACTAAAGAGGGATGTGCTTGGAATTATCAATCCCACCATTCATTACAATTGCCTTTGAAGCTGTCATTATTGCAAATAATGGTTACAGGCTTCCTGAACATGGGCAGACTGCAGTGTTGGCCATCCTTCACTGAAAAGGAAAAGAAGAATCATTCGTATGTGTATGTTTCATGTTTGTATGTGTATATGTGCATATATACGTGTATGTGTAAACTTTTCGGTATATCTATTTATATGTACAAGTGTATATATACATATACAAGGCTTGATAAATTTCAAAGTGGCTTACCAGTCATTCAAAAATGTCACCGGTCAGGATGGTCGGACTACGGTCATGCAATTTATGTTAACAAATTTAAACTAGGTACTAATTCAACTTTATGTCTACATAACAATGGGTACCAGACCAAAATATATTGTATTACTTACACAGTATTATTATATTTCTTCTTAAGAAAAAATTCGCTACTATTAGAGACATGACGTTTGAGGCACTGAACATGCTTGGTAGTTTTAGAATTAAGTACCATTTATTGATGGCTATAGTAAGTTGAATGAAATGGAAGAGGCCATGATAACTCTAAAGAAAAAGAAATCGTCCGGAAAAGATGGGGTAACAAACGAAATGCTGATGGGGCTGAGCCAAACAGCAAAGAGGAATTTACTATCATACTATCAGTCCTGAACCAAAACTGGAAAAGGGGAATTGTGCCGCAGGCATGGAAAGATGCTGTAATTATACCAGTACCAAAGAAAGAAAAAGATAGAGCAGATCCAAATGGATACAGGCCTATCAGTCTACTGAGCTGTGTAGGCAAACTGATGGAGCGTATGATAAACACCAGACTGATGTGGCATCTGGAAGAAAAACGCATACTAATTCCACAGCAAGCAGGATTTAGACAGCACAGATACACTGAGGACCAGATCACTCTCATAGCCCAGGAAATAGAGGATGCTTACCAGAAGAAAAAACACACAGTAGCGGTTTGGGTGGATTTAGAGAAGGCATTTGACAAGGTGTTGAAAGAGGGACTTAAAGTCAAGCTACGAAGAAGTGAGGTTTGTGGGAAAGTGTACAGATGGATCAGCCACTACCTCGAAAACAGAACAGCCAGAGTCCAAGTACAAGGGCAGATAAGCAAAAAGGTGACACTTGAGCAGGGAGTACCCCAAGGGGGAGTACTGTCACCCACACTTTTCCTGGTGTATATAAACAACATCTCCGAGAATATATCAAGAAGAATCCACAGCTCCATGTTTGCAGACGATCTGGCTATGTGGACCTCTGAAAAAAATCTCACCATAGCAAGAAATCGGATGCAGCAGACCCTAACATCGATGGAAGAGTGGGCGAACTCATGGCTGGTCAAAATAAATGAGAAAAAAACAACACGTACGATATTCTCGCTTTCAAACAAACCCCAGAACGCCAAAATAAGTCTTAACGGCAAATATCTGCGGCCAAACGATAACCCAAAGTACCTGGGAGCCACATTTGATCGGCGCATGACATGGAAAAATCAGATCGAGAAAAACCGAATGAGAGCCAGAGAAAGAATGGCAATCATGATTAAACTTGCTGACACAAGCTGGGGAGCGACGTAACTATACTAAAGAAACTGTACACTGGATGAGTGAGACCAGTTCTCGAGTATGGCATTGCGGCATGGACAACAGCAGCAAAGGTGAACCTTGACAAAATTAGAAAACTTCAAAACCAAGCTATGAGAGTTAAAACAGGAGGCATGAAGTCAACGCTAATTGTAGAACTTGAAAAGGTTACAAATCTGCAATCCATGATCGAAAGAAGAGACTGCAGAGCCCAGCAGCAAGCAGAGAAACTCAGAAGACTGACAGACCATCCAATGCATCAGAAACTAAATAATTTTGGAAATGGGAAACTTAAGCGAAGAAACTTTGCAGAAATAGCCAAAGCTAAGATGAGCTAAGACCCTATGAATGCATTAACAACACCAAAGCCCATCACTACTGTACGCAAACCTACCTGGAGGCAGCATATATTTCCAGAGGTGGTAGAAAATATACCAGGTATTGGAAAAAAGAACAGCCAGACTGAAAACGAAAGAAGAGACATAACCCTGAGGTACATAACGAAAAACTACCCAAGCATGGACTGGACCCATGCATTCACCGACGGTTCTGTAACAAACACAACACAGAACGGAATGGCAGGAGTATTCCGGAGTCTACCAAATGGTAGAAAAATAACACTGTCGGTGGCAACTGGAAAATACTCAAGCAATTTCAGAGCGGAGGCAGAGGCACTGAAGTCTGCAGTTGAAGAAATGCTGATAGGCAAAATAAATGAA